>CYKH01002191.1:0-12640 GCA_001460835.1 Bodo saltans | reverse complement strand
ACTCTCGAACTTGCGGCTGAAGTTCGTCCTCAACGGCAGTTGCACCGCAGAAAATCAAATTGCTCTCAATTTCAGCATGTAACTCCTCCAGCATGGTGTTTCGCCGGGAAGTTTCAATTTCAGCCTCTGCTGCAGTGACGCGCTGTGTCCAGTCAGAAGCAAAAATTTCGTCAAGCTCTCTAAAGCCAAACGTCAATGTTCGCAGACCTTTGGAAGCGAACTCGCTAAGGCGACGAGACACCATTCCCTTGTCCACGCTGTCTTCAACGCATATTGGGAGGATGCGCTCGTCCGATCCTTTCGTGAGCAGAAGAAACTGGCCTGAGGGGCTACGAACAACGGCACTCATTTTTCCTCTTTGGGAAGTGAATTTAATCAGGTAAACTATTTCGTATGTCTCCTCATCGTCGCTGATCCGGATCGTGGTCGACCGCCTCGTGCGCTCGAGGAGCGCTGCACCACACTTGGACGCACCTTCGACCAGCGCAATCTCATCAGGGGAAGGTGAGGTCCATGAAGAGACATGAGTCACCATCGACGATTCATCTCTGCCAGTGGGGAGGGCTGTACGCTCCACTGTATTGCACATTGTGAGGCACCGAATAAGGTTCATGAGGTAGTGATTGGATTGAGCAGCGCTTGCCACCACACTCAGAGTATTGTCCTCAACCGAGTGAACATGTCCCTCTTGAGTGAGTAGGTGACAAAAGTTCATCTTATTTTCGGTGAGGGTGCCGGTTTTGTCGGATAGAACATATTCAATCTGTCCAAGGTCCTCGGCCAAGGCGGAGTTGTTGACTTTGCAAAATGCATTTTGATCATCGCGATACATACCCAAGTCCCACTCCATCACCTTCGACACGTAGGCCTTCGAAATATCGACCGTCACTTTGAAAGAGATCGGGACCATAATGGTAGCCATTAAGAAGTAACGGAGGGGGAGGACAACAGCGTAGAACATCGTATCTGGAGGGCTGACCTCAGACCCGAGGTACCAATGGCTCGCCACATGGTCGTGTGTCACGAAGCCTCCAATCGTGGCCCATAAGACGACAACAGTAAACTGAAAGACAAAGACACACTTGGCAAAACGTGTGCACTCTCGATCGAGCAGCGCCCACTTTGAAGGTGGGAATTGTTTTGTCATTCCCACTTTGCTTTCGTTTCCAGTGAAAATGACCATTGCTAGGACGAACTGAGTGTTTCTAACGATGCTGGTGGCTGGAAGAAAATTGTCAAGCGCCAACCCCTTTCGCTTCTGCTGGTCGTTGATTCTAAATTCTATGGTTGCTTCATAGGCCGCAAGGTTCTTGTTTGGACCCTCAGAGTGGATGATAAAGTCACTTGCGTCGACAAACACGATTGCCTCAGACTGCTCTACAGCTTCAGTTCGAGCTGTAGCAAAATTCACGCCTTTTTCTGAGCACCAAGCGTCAGCAAAACATGCCAACTTTTCCTTTGCGTCGCTTTCACCATCAAGATTCTCAGTTGATACGTAGACACTGCCGTCGCCATTGGACGACAGTAAAGGCACGACGTCACATGGTAGCATCTCGTACTGCCCTAGAACGATGACGTCGCCAACACGCAGTTGAGCACACCGGACATCCTCAATCTCGGACACAGCGTCTGTTTCTGACTTTCGAAGTCTTCGGTACAATCGAGAGTTGTCTTCCTTGTCTTGCTTGTGGCGGCAGTAATCATCATAGCCTTCCTTCGCCGCAGTGATCGAGAAGGCGACGAGCAGGGGTCCAACTGTTGACAACGGGCTCACAGGCGCAATGGAAGGAATAAACTGCAGAAGAGCAACGATAAGGAAATACATGTTGATCGGACGGTGGAACTGCTCAAATAAATTGAGTGGGAAGAAAGTAATGATGGTGTACTTCGAATTTGTGACAGTGTTGTCGCAGTGAGAGTGGCCAGATGTGCGAGCAACATCGCGATGCTTCTCTTTTTCTTTCCGGCTAAAGAGCCACATTTTCCTAATATTATCAGCAGCAATGAAGACAAAGTAAACAATCTCACATGAAAAGGCAGAAAGGTAGCGTAATTCCCAGAGAGGTACGTTTGACAACTGGCAAACGCTTTAACAGGCCCAACTCCTGAAGGACCACCCAACGTGCTACAATTTATCTCGTACTTTCCATAAATAACAATAACAGCAACATCTCGTCACTGTTCAAGGTAACACAATCCACTATCGATCGCATGTGCAATATCATCGGTTGTGCTTCAGCCTCAAACCGGCAGCTTTTCGTCTATTGGCTCCACAACGAGCGATGTTTAGGTTTCCAATGAAAATACCCACCGTCGGGCACCACTCGCAGATCTTGGGCACGTCGGTGTGGCAATCCGCCACAATGTTCTCGCACTGTTGCGCAGCATCCAGTACGAACGGTGCACCTGTGGCACGCCCAACAAAACTAACCAACTCGCAAGCATGAACGTATTTCCCACAGGAATCCGTTTTTTCAATACTTATATTGAGTCACCGATACTTCGCGACACGGTATCTTTGAGCATTTCTCCTTCGGCAATGAAGCAAAACGTCTGGCGGAAGCGCCAACCTAACCAGCAATACGCTTCGCACATTTTGTACACCCACTCGTGATCGCTCGCACGATCTAAGTGCAGCGGAACTTTCTCCCCACGAGCGTGGTGAGTAGCATACTGACGTAGCAGTTGCATCGTTGCGTGCGAGTTATCTGACAAGGGCACAAAGCTAAACACGACCTTGTCGGGGAGGGTAAGGCCTTCAACGGTGTCAAGACACTCTGCAGTTCGCATTAATGATCGCGTCAAATCGCATAAGAACAGCAAACCAGGAAGCTTCATTTCCTGGAGTAGCGAAGTGAGAAGCGAATGCAGGCCTTCAACAGGATGGCCACGACGCTCGAGCAGCCTTGCATAAAGTATGATGATATCGGCCGTTGGCAGCACTCCTGCTGTGGTTAAGTCGTCAACTGGTTGATCAATGCAACGCTTTAGGAACCAATAGTCCTTAGAATGTAGTGTTGTGGCAAACCCCTTCGTTGAAAACGCATGACCAAATCGACCTGCTCGCCCAATGATTTGGAGAGTTGTTGCGTGAGGAATCTCTACCGTGGACCTACCATCAAACTTTCGCACAGTAGTCAGAATCACTCGACGAATGTTCATGTTCAATCCGTAAGCAATGGCGTCGGTCGAAATTAGAACATGTTTCTTTCCAGAGGAGCTCATGACACCATCGTTGAAAGCTTGCCCCTGTCGCTCGCGGACTCGAAACGGAAGTGCGCCGTAGACAACGTGAGGGTAAACATCTGGAATAGTTTTCAATCGATGGTAGTTGTCAAGAACAGCTTTCTTGGAAAAGCACACCACACAATCCCCGTTGTCCAAACGAGAAAGTTGGCTGTCGAGTGAAGGTGTCAACACCAGCGGCACCAGCCGTTTGTGTTCAACGCACTGCAGCCTCTTGATCTCACCAGTCAGGGACAACAATTTTTTTATGAGTGGAAGGGCTCTAGCTTCACCACACAAATGAATTTGTCGCGCAGGAAGTCCGAGCAGCGCGCGCGTCCAAGCCCAACCCCGGTCTCGGTCGCCAATAAGCTGGACCTCATCGATCACACCAATGTCAACTTGAAAATCAAGCGGAGTCATCTCGACTGTGCACGAAACGTGCTCGGCACTTCCACCAAACTTGCGCTCGTCCCCAATAAGCAGATCACAAGAAACACCTCTGTTCTGAATGTTGTAGAAGACCTGTGTTGCCAAAGCTTTTAACGGTGCGCAGTACACTCCATTTTTTGCTGAGACAAGAGCATCAAGAGCATCGTGTGTCTTGCCACTGTTGGTGGGACCATAATGAAACACAAAGCTTCGTCTCATCGATCTCGCTTTGGAATACCATAACCAAGGCTCGCTCAGAGAAAGACGATCCGATGCTCGAGTATCCAAATACCATTCCTCGATCGCTTTCATCACCACGTCAATACGTTCGTGGGCTGCTAGGGGTTGAAGCTTTCGATCGTCGAAGGTGTGAACATGTGTCTGTCGAAACAATTCCATCTCGTCCAAAGCACTTTCGATGGAGTTTTCGAGCAATGTAGTGGACAATCTTGACCTGCATTGTGCACTCCTGTAGATAGTATTACATGTTGCGTTGAGAAGGTGGAAGCAGCGGCAAGATGAGCCTCGCATGACATCCCTCCTTCCGCGCATTCACACCTCGCGCGTTCTTTAGTCAACAACGAGAAACAACTTTCAGTGATGTGATTCACAAGGACAGCATGACGTAACTTGAGGGTTTGGCTTTACTGTACAAATGTAGCTACTTCTCCTTCGTTCCCAGTTTCTGCACAACTTTCAGTAGTTCTACGGGTTCTTTTACAATCGCGACTCGCCCTTTCTCTTCGCGGTGGCGACGGCGAAGTTCCCGGAGACGTGACACACAGTTCTCTGGATTGTAATAAGCTTCGTATTGAGGAAGAGCGGTGGACTCCGACTGTGCAACTTCTGGCTCCGAAGAATTAACCGCGCGTTGTTTTGGAAAAGATTTCAGACCACCTTCGATCTTTGTCTGGATTAAAGTGTCCTCACTTACGAACGAGTTGTGAGACCAACATCGATCGCAATGACTTCGCCAAGATGTGTGGTCGCATTTCGACTCCGCTGAATCCAAAAACTCTTTCGCTTTTGCAACTTGATGCCTTGCACCACTCATCCACGAAGGCTCCGGGGGTGGACAATATTTTGGAGTCCAAGTTCGTAGGCGGTGCTCAAGCTCTTTCCGCTCACGTTCAAGGACACCACGTTCGCGCAGTGCTTGCGCCGCGTTCTCTCGTGGATATGCAACAAACAGATGATCCCCATCAATATCGTTAAAGGTGAGTCGTTTGAGACGGCCACCGCCACGAGAATCGAAAATATCCTTTGCAACGAGTTTTGTTGCGTTGTCAGTGATCCCAACCAAAACAAACCTCACGGTAATCGGATATTCCGTTTCCAAGTACTTGTACACAAAGTCAGCTAACTCGTGAGGAATGCCAGTGAGAATATTGCGTCGAGTGGCAACAATATCAACGAGCACACCAAATCGAGCGCCATTCCGCACCATCGATCGAACATCTTTTCTGTTGACGGCAGAACCCAGTCCGTCAGCACCAAGATCTTTCAGGCCACGTGTAAGAGCATGTTGGAGTTGGGCTTGGGACTTAATCAGCGGAGTTTCGATGTCCAACTTGAGAGATTCATACAACCACTCAAGCTTCCCCGTCCCGATCTCTTCGGGAAGGCGCCTCCAGTCCTCGGGATAAGAAACCTCCTTGGGGATCGCTGTCACTTCTTCAACGTCAAGATGTGGTGGAAAAAGATCATCCATTTGACCTGCAGGGCCGGAATCGCTCTTGTTCTTAGATTCGTACGAAAACTTCTTGGCGGATCGCTTGGGTTTTGAAAGCCGGTTGCAGGAAGCCTGCATCCTTCCCTGAGAAACATGAGTTTCTTCAAAATCGCCTCCCATCTGACGAAGAGTTGATCCGTAGCGCATCATATGTGCTTCTCGCACTGGTTTGCTGCCCATTGTCTTCCTGAGAGGTTGATTTCGCAGAAACAATCGTTGACAACAAACAATCGTAAAGTATTATTATTAGGGGAAAAAAAAGGAGCTCAGTCTCGTTGTACAGTTGTGATCGTCATCGTTTCCATGGGACAGAGTAAGATGGTCTAGTGGGGAGCGCGGCAGTTCCATAGGTAGCGATGATCTGATTTGTGGATCCAGAAAGCCGATTGAGAAGGTTTCGATCGATGGGAGGTGGAAGGTGAGGATCCCGGTGCTTGCGAGCATCGCTAGTCGAGACTCCTGTTCGAGAAATCAACGACGAAGTAATATCAACGGACATGTGAGCTCGTGGTGTCGCCACTCGAGTGGTTTCAGTCCTGCTCGATAATCGATTCGATGCCTCAGTACTGCGTCTCTCCAACCTTGTTTGAAGTCTTCTTATCTCTTCCACATCTTTCTCACCTGTCTCGGTGCGCGTAGGAATCACAGACCGTGCGATGTCTACGTCGATCGCTTCTTCGTACTTTTCGATATGCTGAATGTGGTGGCGCACGCAATTATCTCTCTGAACCTGCGCCTTGAGCTCTTGAAGAAACTGAAACCTTGCGTCACCGATTGCGGCTTGAGTTGAATAATACACTTCACGCCGTTCTTCTTCCTCCCTCAACTTCATTGCTGCCTCATTCCGGCGGATAGTCATCTTCAATTTCTGTTCCTCGCGCTGCTGCTGAGATTCAAATTCACGTGTTGCCTTCAGTGCTTCTCCTTTTCTTTGAAGGTGCTCGGTTCTTTCTGCAATTGCCTCGAGTGTGCGAGAACGCGTGCTCTCAAGCAACAAGCGCCGCGACTTGACACTCTCTGCTTTCGCTTTGTCGTCCTCGCGCTTCTTGGTCCTCTCCCGTAGGAATTGCTGCGATTTCGCAAGGATAAACTGTTCCATTTCACGTCGAACTTTTTCGGCCTCCCGAAGATCGTTAGCGGCCTTCGTCGCGCTGGCAGCATCGACCTGAGAATGCAACTTTTGCAGTTCCGCCATACGTTCATGTTCTTCGCGTCGCCGCCTCTCAGCTGCTTCTCGCCGTTGTGCTGCAATCCGTTCGCGTTCCAACCGTAGTGCCTCTTCTCGTTGGCGTCGCTCATAATCTTCCTTCTGTTTCTCCAATTGCTTCTGTCGAATTATGCGAATAATTTCCTTCGATCGACCTTCGAAAGATTGATAGTGTTCACGAAGCTGGCGCAGCAGTCCATCCTCCACACCTTGGCGAGCGTTGCTCTCAACATCCTGAAGAGCCAGCAGTCGGAGGGCAACAACACGAAGTCGCTCGTACAATGCGCCATTCTGAAGTCGTTGAATTTGTCGAATGACCGACATTTCATACACACCTCTTGCAAAGGACTGGACAGTCTGGGTATGCTTCCGAAGAGCTTGTTTATTGAGGTGCTCGAGCTTGTTGTAGGCTTCAGATTTCAAGAACACTCGTACTGATCCCTTTTGACCCATTGCACTGCCGAGTGACCCTGTGGCAAAGATTTCCTCAACACTCTTGCCAAGGACGTTGAATTTGGCTAGGAAATCACCTACTTTCAGCCGCACAGGAAACCCAGCTTTACGAATCTTAACCGTTCCAAGAACGCCAGAGCTCGAAAGCTGGCTCATGACATTGGGTCCATGCCACATAAGTGGTTTCTTTGCAGGATGAGGCTTGATGCAGCGAATCCAATGTGGATTTGTACTGTTCAGAACGTCCATCAGTTCTTTCAGTTGAATCTTGAAAAATGTGGCAACTGTCATCTTCTTCGCTTCTGAAGAAGGATCGAGCAGCTGAGACACTAGTGCATTTGTGCTTTGCGAGACAATCAACTTGAATGCGTCTTTGATAGTATCACGATTCTTGTCTAGGAACCCCGATACCTCGTACGTCACATCTCCAGCATAATGAATGACAGTAAAAGATGACTTCTGAAGTATTTTCCTTTGGAAGAACGGATTCCCTTGATGCGCCACAGACAGTTTTTCGAGGAAAGAATCATCAGTACCTTTTCCTAAGCTACATTCTTCATCCAGCAGGGCGAAAATGCCGCCCTTTCCTGACACCATGTGAATGCAAGGTGCGTTGTCAGGAAACGCCACCATTGACATGTCGATGCCTTCAGAGCGGCATTCTTCTAAATCGCGCTCGAAGATGTAGGTGTTGTAGTGGTTTTGGAGTGATTCATTGGCAAGGTTGATACACAATTGCTCGAAGCTATTTGTTTCGAACATTTCGAAGCCGAAAATGTCCAAAAGTCCAATCCAGTTTCCATCAACGTCAACGTCAAGGATTGCATTGCATTTATCGACAAGCCATTGAAACTGTGCGTCGTAGAGGGCTTTCATCAGAGCTTCTTTCGCGTCAAGGGCGAGAGTTGGCTTGAGCAACTTTACGATTTGTTGTCCTGCGACAAACAGCTGTGTTTTCGTGAACTCACGTCTCAATGATTCGCCTTCAACTTGGAGCAACGCTGCTGCAGTCGCAAGTGAGAACTCGCTTTTTGAGTTTACTAAGCTTCCCTCACCGTCATCAACGAAAGAGACGTTTCCAAGGTGAAGAACTGAAGCAACGACGGCCCACATGGACTCGCACTCAGCCTCTGAAATTCCTACAGCCACCATCGACTTGCAAACCTCATCGAACTCAGCGGTTGTATCAAACTCTTTGTTGTGAAGGCAATTACCGGACGTCAAAATGCGAAACTCTTTGTCATTCTCTGTGCCAAATTTTTCAGCGTGGTTGCCTCGGCAGACCAAGTACAAGCTGTGGTAGCATCTCTCGTTCTCCGCGGCAGTAACAATTCGGGATTTCTCGAGCAAATATTTCACAATATGAGCACCGACGAGAAATCCGTCTTTATCAAACTTCACACGCATGAACTTTCCAAATCGCGAACTGTTGTCGTTGCGAACAGTTTTCGCATTGCCAAAGCACTCAAGGGGTGGGCTGGTCAAATTGATTTTGGAGCCGACAACACGTCCCGCTTCTTTTTGGATGTCTCCACCTTCTTTGCAGCTGATCGCGGCGAGGTATTTCATCACTATCTTGCTTGCTTCAGTTTTACCAGCGCCAGACTCACCAGAAACTAAAACGCACTGATTACAATTGTCATTTCGAAGCTCGAAGTACGTGTTGTGAGCAACTGCCCATGAGTGAGGAAGGTTTTTTTCGATAATATCGCCCTCGGCAAGATACAACACCATCTTGTCATCAGTGTACGCAGGAATGTCAAACTTGAATGGATTCAACGCCACGGCGATGGCTCCGATGTTCGTGTAGATGACGTTGTTGAGGTATCGACGGCGGAGGCAGTTTATCAAAGTCGAGTCATGAAGAACCGTGAGATTGAGCAAATCATCGACATCTTCATGCATTATTTCATCTTTCGCACTAAAAAAAGAGCTTTCCTGCACCTTCACAGTCTCTCTTCCATACAAATTTTGATCGACAGGTCGGATTGCAGCAATCTTGCCGTCCCATTGTTCGACAGTGCCAGGAATCCAGCTGTTGCGTGGACAAAGGAAAAACCCTGTTGCGCCAACTTCTATCATAGTCTTCAAAAAAGAAAGAAAGAAAGAAAGTATCTCTCAAATAAAACACTAGCCAATATTCATTCAATGACGTTATCAATGCGTTCCATCTACAAACAAGAATAGTGGGAAGGGAACTTAGTCTCTTAAATCTCTTCTTCTCCCTCCGGTCGAGCCCGAAGTGAAGACGGGACATCCGTGTCTTCCTCACCAAACAGGAATTCCTTTTCATGATTTTGCAAAAACTCAACACTTCGTCGCAGGTCCATGAATAGTGTGTACACGCGTTTGATGTCCTCAACTGTCACAGTTGAACCACCACGTTTTTGAGTGACGAGGCTTGCGGTTGTGATGAGCTGCAAAACATATCGGAGAGAACTTTTCATTCCCAACGCCGTGAGCAAATCCATCGATCGGTCTTCCATCTCAACGTCTTCCTCTTCACAACGAATGGCAATGATCTTGCGGAGCTCGACCTCGGAGTACTGTGTAGTGGTGATGATCACCATTCTATCAAGCAGATCAATTGGAATTCCGTGAGGAGACTTGTAGTGAGTTCCACGAATGCGGGAAATCCCTCGATTGGACGCGACGATGACGACAGGGGCAAGGGGACTTTCAAGGGCTCGATTGAGCCACGAGAAGCATTCGATATCAAGCATGTGAACCTCATCAATAAAGAGCACACCAGGGACAATTTCACCTTTGCCTTCTTCGCGCCATTCAGCCACTCGCTGATCAATTTGGTCACGAACCTCACCCTTGATCTCACCTGTGTCACCTGCAAATAGTGCCAAAAACCCTTGTTGTCGAGAGTTAATTACATCAATCTCGTGTAGGGTGACAGTGTGGACAACCTCCTTTCTCTTGGAAAGCTCGCCTTCAGGTGTTTGCACGAACCGTGTGTTCTGAGACATCGCGTCAAAGTCTTTGGACCTAACGAAGCTTCGACCAAGTTTGCTGATGCGTCCGCTGGCTTTGTCAATAGTAATGACGTCGCCAGCTTGAATCTTCTCCTTTTGAAGGCTTTCAATCATTTTCTGACCAAGGTCAAAGGTGGACTCCATATCAGAAGTCTTGAGAACTAACTGACCAGTTCGACCTTTACTTTGAGCTGGGTTCGATGACGGTCGCTCAATATTGATCTCCACAACCTCACCTTCGATCATTTCGGTTTCTTCCTTGATGCGCACTCCAATGCTTCGTCGGAATGCTTGTGTCAATGCTTCAGTCTTGGACATTTCAAGCGAAAAAATTTCACTTCCTGCAATCATCGTAAAAGGTGTTTCAGCACCAAGGGCTTGCGCCATTGCCATGGCAATCGCTGTTTTTCCTGTCCCTGGCCCACCAGCAAGCATCACACAGCGTCCAGCGATCTTTCCTTCCTTGATCATCTGGACGACAACACCAGCAGCAGTTCGAGCGTCTTTTTGCCCAACCATACCTTGAGACTGATTTCGAGCTTCTAGTGCATCATCCAATCCAAGTCCACGAATGTGAGAATGAGCACCAATTCGTTCAATTCTCGTCAAGTCGTGAGCTTCCTCAGTCCGAATTGCAGACATCTCCTGTTTCAAGAAGAAGAGAAAATTGTTTGTTTTTATTCATAGCTCAAAACTTTTCGAGGCGGAGTCAATCGTTAACGCGAAAGGTAATGAAAACAACTACAGTTTGGAATTTGCAGGGAGGAAGGTCTTCGCAAGTTCGATGAACTTTGTCTTCGCCTCGTCTTGGGATAAATTCTCAACCTTTTTCCACGCGTTCCATTTGTATGTGCCACTCAGGTCACTTTTCTTTGGTGGAGGAGTGTTGTTTTTCCCGACAGTGGCTTGCTTGAAAAATCCGTAGAATAACAATTTCTGCGTGGTGTTGAGCTTTGGTTTTGCCACAGCAAGCAATTGCTGCACTTTCTTGAACTGTTCGTCGATAGAAGCCATTTCTTTCTGGCAAAAAGAAGTCGAAACAATGAATATCTAGAAGAGAGTGCCCTCAAATAATCACTTCAATAGCTTCGTGAATTTGTCGCGCAGTGTTCCTAGCTAAACAGTCCTAATGTTGAATCTTCCAGCCTTAGTGATGTATTTCACTCCCTTGTATGGCTTGTAAGATTCGTTGGTTACGTTGACTGAGTCAACGCGAATGTTGCTCACAGAAAAATTTGGAATCTGAAATTCCACACTCACAGATTCACCAGTACACTCAACAACTTCTCCCTTGGACCCTTGACCGAAAGAGAATTCACCGCTTAGGGATGGTGTTGCCGCGGACAACGAGCCAATTCGCCAGGAAAGGATCTTTGTCGAAGAATTGAAGGTGAAAGTGCCATGAGAACAGTTGTTTATGTTCACGTTTTCTGTTTGCGGAGGAAGTGGAAGGTGAACAACCAACTTGTGAATCTCCTTTTCCTTGTCATTCATTGCAAGCCCTCCCTGTCGATGACCCACCATGCAGTTGAGTCGTCCACCATCCTTGTTGAAAGTGATCTGTGGGGTAACATAGAAGGGTGGTTGCAACGAGCGAAGTGGCTTGCATCGATATTGAAACAGTGTGAAACGTCCATCGGGAGGAACGAAACTCAGTGACCGATCAGTTTCGTACTTTGAATGACGAACACAGCGATGGTACGAAATGTCATCAAACAAGTCAGTGTTCGTAAGGATCAGCAATACATCTGGCATCCCACTGAGGCGGCAATTCACTTCAACGCTCCCACGAACACCTGCCCGCACAAGTCCACCTTCTGCGTCCATAATAATGTCCATTGACTCCACGACGTCAAAAAACACTTCGTTAGACGTATATTTAGTGCCAGGATTTCGCCAAGGAACCGCATTGAAGTCCGATGAGCGTCCACGTTTTGGTGCATCGAGCATGGATCGGACTTTGTTCTCCAAAGTGGGTGGTGGAACTAATTCTTCCAAAACGTGTCGCTCTGTTGTCAAAGGAAACCCGTTGTCAATCAGCTCTTCCAACAGTTGGTAAACAATTGAGAAGTTTTCCCGCAAATTCTCATCGTTTAGTCCCTTCAAGTAGGTATCAAGTGTATCAGCAATCATGTTCAAGATTTCAAGAACAAGCATTGGTGGAACTTCATGAGTCGTAACGCCAAGGAATATCACGTTCGAGCGAATGATGTGCATGAAAGCAAAGCGACTGTACTGAACAACATTCTCAGCTTCTTCAACACTTGGCAAGGGTGCAAAGTAAGTCCCCCAAAAATCCTCTAGACTCGTTCGAGGAATCTTTTCGCGAAACTGCTTCTCGATAATAACTTCACCTGAAAAGGTGAGCATAAAAAGGCTCGATATCATCTTCTCTCTGAATACAATCAACACTAAAAAACTATCTTGACATTTAAAATCACGATGACAGATGAGTGACAAAACGCCATCGTAAACAAGTATCGTTTGTAAGTCAAGGAATTCATGTGCGTGACTGAACGCTGTATCTTTAGGTCCAGGCTGGAGTAGAACTCCTAGTGTCATTTTCGTGTCGCGCAAAGCGGTTTGACAAACATTACCGTCATCCAG
>CYKH01002189.1:0-30978 GCA_001460835.1 Bodo saltans | reverse complement strand
CTTGGACTTCTAGGATCAAGGTGTTTTCATCACGGCGACGCTTCGAGGTACCCATTAATCATCACCACTCCACCAATCGTGAGTTTCTTAGAACTCATGAAGTCCGAACCTCCGAGAACCTCGAGCAAAAGTTGCTGCGATGCCCACGTCGTCGGATCGCGAGAATTTGACGGCACTTCCACAACAATCAGGTCTAAAGTTCCGTTCGTGTCACGAATCGAGGCCGGGCACGCTGTGACGGATGCGCAAGAGGTCAGCAGCCGCTTAAACACGTCAAACCCACGAGCTCCTAATCGACTCTGCAAGTGTTGCGCTGTTGCTGGCGATGGCATCTCTTTTGATAAGTGGCGGCCATCGAGGCGTATCACCAGAACGATGGCCTTCCTGTCGAAGGAAGGTCCGCTCTTATCATCCAACGCAATGCACACACACACACACACATATCACTCGTAAACCTCTTCTCAAGTTGTTCTGCCAACGGACTGAGCGAACTGGATGTGGCTTGCGGAATGCCACCGCCTCCGAACCAACAATAATCTGATCCACGAGGTTCACATACTGGATCATCGCGTGTAATTCCCCAGCTTGCGGCGCAGAGCACAGGAAACTTGCCAATTGGCAAGCATCAGACTCTGCGCGTCGTTGACAACGGTCGTGCCCCGCGCAGTAGGAGGCTGCTTCGAGTTCGCTTTGGTATAATCAAGTGCTGTGCTGTTTTTGCCCACCTTTTTTTCGCGGTGACTTGAAGGTCCTCGATTATCATGTAACCACTGGGGGCTAGCCCGGATGACTCAAGCCAGAAGCGAAATGAGAATGACGTGTGCTTGAGCATGTGACTGCCGTCGTCGATTACGGTGTCAAAAGGCTCAAACTTGGCACCGCACGCGGTCACTGTAGGTGTGTCAACGCTGCTACCGTCGCACCTCCCAGCCGTCGAAACTCCTGGAGATCGGCCTTGGGTGCCACTATGGCCAGTGTGCTCTTGGCAGCCCTTTGACGTACAGACAGTGTATCACACACTTGAAATTGATACTTCTGTCTGCAAAGCAAGGTACGCTGCGAACAACGTGCCGTTGGAACTGAGCACTTACATCGATGATCAGGACTCACGGAACTTGATGAGAGTACGAGCGTAAATTTCTTGGTACCGATGCGCCGTGAATTTATCCGAGCACATCCCGTTTAATGAGATGCTTTGAAATTCAATGGCGCCACGCACCACACTGTGCTTCCAACGGAGTTGCAATTCGTTGTTTCCATACGTTGTGATGCTTGGTGAAATGGTTTCCACATCCGTTGGTTGCAGGTTCTTCGAATTGTCTTTAATTTTCGCTGCTTGCATGTCTTCAACTGGCGCATCTGGTAACAACGGTGCGGTTGTTGCGTCGTCGTGGCGATCTGATGATGGCGTGGTCTCTGATGCGGGACACACCAACGAGGATGGTGCGGACAAATGCGTGGCAAAACCAAGAAAAAATGCGACGGTGGCAAAAGTGACTTTTGATGTGTTCATGTTTGCGAAGGAAAACGTCGTCCTTTTTCCAGGATGTCTTCGCAGAAATAAAATTGTGGAGGAAAGAAGATATTGAGAATCGCCTTATCGCGAAAAGTTTCGTGCTTTAACCCAATGTCAATTCGTTGTGACTTGAGAACATTGGCAGTCGCAAAAAAAAGGTCAAGTAGTAAAATGATGGAAAAAATCAGTGCTATTGATGACCGCAAACCAATAGCAAACAGAAGTCCGACATGTACGTCGATTCTAACTCGCCGGTTACATATCCCACTTGGTCTGATCTGTTTTCATAAGCGATGTTGCGGGCAGCATCATCATGTCGTAGTGCGCTGTAGCGCGAGGGAGAATCCGATCAAAGTAAAACTTGCACGTTGTGACTTTAGCTAAGTAAAATCCATCGACATCTTTTCCAGCGTCAATTTGCTTCTGTGCAGCGATAGCCATGCGGAGCCAGTAGTAGCCCAGTGTGATGTAGCCAGCGAACATCAACACGTCTTGGGAAGCAGAGCCAACGCTTTCTTTGTCCTTAGCGGCATTCAGATATAATGCCCCGACACCAAATCGCCATTGAAGCGAAAGGCGCATCAGTTGGCGTGAACATTTGCCAATGTCACCACTCTTCATGACAAACGGCTTGGCAACAGCAGCCACTCTTGCGGCAAATTTTGCAGGCTCACGAGTCTTGGACTTCAGCACCTTTCGTCCAATAAAGTCTAGTGCTTGCACACCAGTCGTACCTTCGTACAATGTTCCAATTCTAGCGTCTCTTAGAATCTGTTCCATGCCGTTTCCTTTGATGTATCCATGGCCTCCGAACACTTGCACGCCGCATGACGCTGCCTCAAGGCCCAGCTCCGTGAGAAGCGCCTTCGCAATGGGGGTGTAGAACCCGGCCTCTTCCGTAAACTTATGTCTTTCTTCATCGGATTTGGCTGTGTTGATCAAATCCACCATACGAGCGAGATCCAGGCACATCAGCCGGCCACCCTCTGCAATCGCTTTGCAGAAGAGAATGTTGTGCCGTACGTTTGGATGATGAATGATGGCATCGGCAACCGCCTCCGGCTCTTTGGTTCCGCTCAGACCACGAAGCGACTTCCTCTCTCGTGCATACGCAAGTGCGTTCTGAAACGCAAGCTCCGCGTGGCAGACACCCTGAATCGCTGCTCCAATACGAGCCTCGTTCATAAACGTGAACATCGCCTTCATCCCCGAGTGAGGCTCGCCGATCAAGTAACCGATGCTATTCTCGAACTCAAGCTGGCATGTGGCCGACGCAGCCATGCCCATCTTTGATTCCGCACGTGCGCAGTTGACATTCTTGCGCGTTGTATCTAACGTGCCATCAAACTTCGTCAAAAACTTAGGGACAAGGAATAGAGACAACCCCTTCGTGCCAGGGGGTGCATCAGGGAGTTTGGCGAGGACGACGTGGACAATATTCTCAGCGAGGTCGTGATCACCTCCGGTGATAAATATCTTTGTGCCATGAAGCCGATACGGGCTTATGGGGTGATGATGTTGGTCAGCCGCGCTGGCATCACTCACTGCCGCTGCTGCTGCTGGGAGGAATGGCTCAGCTTTGGTGCGACACTGGCCAAGATCAGTTCCGCAGTGTGGCTCTGTCATGCACATCGTTCCCGTCCACTCCCCAGTGGTAAGCTTCGGGAAGTACGCCTGCTTCAACACCTCACTTCCCCATGCATCAATAGTGGATACCGCACCTGCGGTGAGGCCTGGATATCCCAAAAACGCCCAATTGGCAGTGCCGATCATCTCTTTTGTGGCCACTCCAATCGACTGAGGCATTTCCAGCCCACCAAACTCTCTAGGGCCACAGATGCCTGCCCATCCACCCTCCACCACACTACGATACGCCTCTTTAAAACCTTTCGGTGTGGTCACTGTGCCATCGACGGGGTGACGCTTGCACCCTTCGACATCGCCACTTTGATACAGTGGAAATAATTGTTGCGTGCACAGCTTGCCACATTCTTCAAAAAGCGTTTCTACTGTCTCCTTCTCAGCAGCGTCCACTGCGCCAATCGCGGCGTAGTGATCGTACATATTGAGAACATCCTTGGAGAACGCGAATGTCAAGTCGCGAGTTCGGGCTTTGTAGCTCAGCCCGATGCGAGATGCGAATAGTGCGGTGGCTGGATTGGCCCAGCCAGACGACGGCTTACCAACTCTGCGATACATCTTATGTTGAGTTTTATTCCTTTTGTGTTGATTCTAAACAAAAAAAAATAAACTGCAATATTTATCTTTAGGTCTTCGAATAAGGCGAATGGGAAGTGATGATCATGTTGAGCATTTACCAGCGTTTATCGTCGTTCCGCGTTACTGCCCACGAACAAAAAAAAATCTTTGTGGGGGGCAATTTTGTTGATGAGTGTGGAGATGTGGATGAAAAGGTGTGGGTAACGTTTGTAGGGCAAAGAGAAAAAAAACGAAGCAAAGGGGGGAAAACACACAAAAAGAAAAACATCAACAGAAACAACATCAACAAACTGAGCACGAAAACTAAAACAAAATAATAAGCAGATGGTGGGGACGCATCCGTCAAAAAAAGTGAGCGGGATCGCTAAACAAAAAAAAAAACACGCAACGAACCACACACGAAAAAAGTGTGTTTTCGATTTGCGGTGGCGTTGAAACAGACCTCACTGTTCACGACCAATCATCTACAATGCGCTGGGCGCCAAAATAAACGGAAACTTCTCCATCAGTGAAAGCGTAAGGCTCTCCATAAAAAAAAAGAAGAAAAGAGAGAAACAAAGAGAAAAGGTAGGAAAGGGGACCTGTGGGGCAATTGAAAAGGCAATGAGTGCCCTTTTCACTTGCGAGTGGGGTGACGAGTATGTGCAAAGTGGGATTCGCGTGGGGTGCGAAGTTTGTCATTATCCTCTCACAAAGCTTTTTTCGCCTTTTTTTTTCTTTGCAGTTGTTTACCGTTATTGTCGTCTATTTCTGTGTTTTCATTGCGTTTTGCTGGCCATTGTTTTGAGAAAACGATCGGAAATTTATTAACAAGAATCGACCGTGTCTTTTGAGCTCATGGAAGGACAGCGTCAACTTGTCAAACGCAACAAGTTCGCTCCCCCATCAAATTCGCTCAATCCATAACTGCCAGCAAAACAAACCAACAAAAAAACACAAAAGTTCAAAACAACAACGAAAACGCGATTTGTAGGAGCGGGAGGAACTTGCGGCTGCTGACCTTGGGTGAAGGGAATTCAAAAAGAAAAGAGACTTCCACAGGAAAAAAAAAAATTGCAGCGTCCGACAAAAAACACACACACCCACACAAATACGCTTCGCCATCGACCGGGCAGAGCTTGTTTTCCCTGGTTGGCTTTCTGTTTGTTTTGTTATGCATGTGCGTGCGTGGTCATATTCACTCTCTGAAAGTTACGCTCGCACCTTGATGGGAGCTAGCACGTAGTTCACAACACATGCAATCACAGCAAGACCCCAGCCGACAATCAACAGGCCAAAGCCTGCCACAAGAGTGTAGCCTTGCGTCGAAAAAGGTAAGCTACCGCAAGATCCGCGACGAAACACATCCACGACAAGGCTCCATGAAACGAGAAGCAGCAGGCACCCGACAGCACCCACAATAGACGCGGCTTTTCGGAGGAACAAGCTTGTGAGCTGACCGACGCCCAACAAAAACGCCGCTGCGAGGGTGACAATGGCTAAGACGTTCAGCACACCCGCACCGACCAGTCGGTGTTCTTGCGAAGGGCACGTAAATGCGGTGTTGTACGCGACGGCACTCTGCCGGTGGTACACGCGCCAGAACGTCCAATGCTCCCAGTTGTACTCGTCGCGTGACTTTCCAAACAACTCAGTATCCGCAGCAATAGATTGGAACAAGATACAAACACCAATAAAGAACAGGAACAAAAACGCGGACCACCGAGTATTCCCAAGAGATGCTGTTGCGCTCGTCGGGTTGGCGACAACTTGCACCACGGCCACCACCAACAGCACAATCAACCCAAAGGCTGATAATGCCATGGCACACCCGAAGAGAACCATGCCTCCAGTGATGTGATACTGGTCGGATTGAAGGGAAGGAGTGCTGCAAAATTGACGGAAGTAAAACGATAACCCGGTGACGAACGGGCATACGGTGGTGACGAGGGTTGACATCATGGCAAAGATGCATGCACGAAGTCCAAACAACTTCGACTTGTTGTTGGTATTGACGTTGCTGTTGTTGTTGCCGTCTTCAGTTGGGTCATTTTGGGTGGTGCTGGTGGAAGAACTTGTTGTGGTTGTCTTCGTCTGGCCACCTGGGGTAATCAAGTCAGAGGCCAGAACGGAGATCACAGATCCTATAAGTGTGGAAGCAATCGCCATCATGGCAAACGCCTGGCCGAATCTCGCAAAGTGGCCCATCTCACCACACGTAGAATCCACCAACGAGTCATCATTCAGTCGGACTCCATTCTCATAAGTCCGATTCGTCCACAGAGTAATGCGGTACTCAGTCGTCTGATCAGAGCCCCACTTGTAAAACCACTGCGTGGGCGCAGCACCAATGACAGTGAAGAGAAACGAAAGAATTTGAATCACTGCGGAGATGATTAACATGATTCTGACAACCGCAGTGCGGCGAATGGAAGGAGGCACGACTGGTTGCAACACGCCGACCATTACAGCGAGCAGTAAGAGAACAGTCCCAGTGACGTACAAACCAAACCCTGATTCAAAATCGTACTTCTGCGCACTGAAACTACTCCCAGCAAGGAAAAAGGTTTGTCGAGAGTCTGGACAGCCTCCGTTTTTGTAGTAGAGACCAATCGTCATCGTCCAGGTGATGAGGGCAAAACACGCTGCGAGCCCAGCGGTGACAATTCCTGGAAGAAGAGGTTTTCTCTGTCGTGAAGAGGCGATACCGATCGGGACCGACATTGCGGTCAATCCAAGTGTTAAGATCGCAAACACTTCCAAGGCGTAAAAACGTTTTTGTCGCTCCGGGCAGTCCATATCTTTGATAAGAATGTCCACTGGGATGTTTTCTGGCGTCTTGGTGGTCACCTTCCACAGCGTGACGATGTAGGAGATGTCTGGAAGTCGTCGAGACATGATTGGAAGCGAGGCGCCAACAGCGAAAAGAACGAGCGCACAAAGGGCAAGTACAGAAAAGATGGCACCGCCAATGGGCAGTGGTTTCAGTAAGCCATGCTCATCGTAACGATCGTCGTTGTCGTCACTGCCGCTGCTGGTGCTGCCTCCATCGCTCCCTGTCGTTCCGAACGGCTCTGCAGAGGGACCACGTGTTTCAGACGCGTGGGCGTAGGGAGCGCCGCTGTTATGTTTGCGTGTGATTTCGCTTGACGAGTTGGTCACAGACAATTTTCCGAACCGACGGCGAGTGTCCATCACGCCTGACGCACCTAAGTTGAGACCGCTGTTGCTGCCGGTTGGAGGAGGTGTTGTCTCCCTTGGTCTAAGCTCCACGTCATCTCCATCACCAGCGCTGGTGGCTCTCTTTTGTTGTTGTTGTTCTTCGCCTTGCGCATCGGCCTCCGTGGCGGTTTCCTCCTCATGCTCTCGGTTGCGTTGAAGAATCTCTTCAAAGAAATCCGGTTGGCGCTGTTGCTGCGTTTCTGGGTTGTTGGAAGTCGCTGCGGGAACGGGATCGCATTCGTAATATTTTTCGTTCTCGTCGTCATCGTGTGCCTTGTCTAAGTAATCCGAATCTGCAGCTGGTTGCTGTGTTGTTGTTGTGTATGCTGCATCTTCTGGGGGGTGTACGATAATATCTTCGGCAGCGATGGTAGCAACGGCTTCGATATCTCGGTGGCGCTCCTCATCGAGCACCACCTCGGCCGCTACATCGTGCTGATGAATCTGTTCTTCGCTGAAAGGCTCACGACCAGTTGGTGGAAGGTTCTTCTTTTGATTCTTCTTTGGGGCCATGATTGCTGATCGAGAGCGTAGGGATGTGGTGAGTGTGAATTGCCGTTACAGAGAAACCTTTCGAATTTTTATTTTCTTTCACACGCAGTCGCTGAACCCTCTCTTTTTTCTTCTTCGTTTTCACTTTTTTCTTCTTCTTTTATTTGGTTTCTGTGGGCTCTACGATTATAGTGCCGCCTAAGGTGTGTGATAACACGGTGAACCTGCGTACGACACGACTTCTTACTTGTTTGTGTTGTTATTTGTTTGTTGTCGCTGCTCTCAGTCCGCGCCGAAGTATTGTAGATGCCTCTGAAGCCGCGAGTACAAAAAAAGCTTTCTTTACCCCAATTCCAAAAGAGAGAACAAAAGACAATTAGAATTTCAACGGAAAGACTTTTTATAAAAAACATAGCCAACGAAGTCTCAGCTTCAAAAAAGGTCTCTCGCTCTTTCTCTCACAAAATAGAAGGCATTTATCCTACACGTGATCCCCATCAGGAGCACTGTTTCTATTTTTCCTCGCTATCAAAAAGCGCGTTAATCAATCAGTTCCGACTTCGTCGAAAAAGGAAGCCCTCAACCCTCAAAAATGACCCCCGCCTCTTTGTCATGTCGGGCGGCGCACTTTACAGCAAGGCGTAGAGAGTTAACGCGGAACCCATCGCACGTCTCCCTCTGGTGATGAAAATGCAGCGGCAGCAGGATCGGGGCTCATGGCGACTACAGTTGATGCAGCGTCGTTGTCATCATCGCCAGCCTCCTCATCGTCTGAATCATTATTGTCGCCGTTGTTGTTCGCGTTGCGCATCACGACATGTTCCTCGTCGACATCATCGTCGTCGTCGTCGAGGCCGTCATGTTCGTCGTCGTCGTCCAACGTTCGCCGAATTGGGCTAATAAAGGGGGCGACGGTTGTTGGGTCCACATGCGCGCCACCATAATGTTGGCTTGTTGTTGTTGTTCGAGAAGGACTGACGTGGTGCTGCTGATGATGATGAAGTACGGCGACACTACCTCCCACTGCTGACGTTGTTGAAGCAGCTCTGCTCCCCACTGCTGCTTGTGTGCTTGCCACCTTCAATTTTTCTGTCAGGTTGCGAACAAGGAAGTACAAGCGCTTGTTTTCTTTGCGCATTTTTTGGAATGCACGAGTGTTTTGGAGCTTTGCCTCCTCACCACCAGCACCACCAGCTGCGTCATCGTCGTCGTCGTGATCGCTACTGGAATGCTGATTGTGACTGTTGTGACCACCAGCGATACCACCTCGCACATTGTAGTGTGCGTCGTCACGATCATCATCAATATCTTCAATGTCGTCGTCATGGTGTCGAGTGGCAGCAGCTGTGGCAGCGGGTGGTCGCGCGGGGCGATTCGCGGCACCACCTGCGCCCTGCTGGTGGTGTTGTTGGCTAGCTGCGTACGTGGCGTCGGATGCGTCTGCTGCAGTGTTCATCGTGATCGGTGCCATCGAGGAAAGTGCGAGAAAGCTTAACGATGACCACGATTCTGCTTGCGAAAACACAAGAGCGAACTCACGTGGGTTACGGATGAGCGGATACGGTGGTGCAGAAGCAGAAGAGCTATTGTTGTTGTTGTTTCCCCCAGAAAGCAGAAGGGCCTCCAAAGATATCTGTGGGTTTGTCACAGCAGCTTGGAATTCACGGAGTTGTTGCTGTAACGACATCAACATTCGTGTTTGTTGTGCCACTCGTGTCGATATCACAACCAACCCAGATCCGAGGACGACGCAGCGGTTCCGAATGGCATCGCTCACATGCGTCGGCTCATCAGCGTACATCTCCAGCGCTGTCGATGCCGACACAAGGTAGTGACTATTACTGTTGCTGTTGCGCCCACCGCCGGCGGACGTGCTGCCGCTTCGTTGATGATTGTGGTGGTGATGTGACGACGCGGCGGCGGAGGAAATAGCAGCACGCTCTAACGTGGCGACATGCTCCCCTGCAGTGTGAATGTGGGCGCGCATCGATTCTTGCGTCACAGACGCCGTCTGAAGGCATTTCTCTAAGAGCAATGACTGTTGAACCAATCGAGTTAATGCGAATCTCTGGAGGCGCGTGTGTTGCACTGCTGCAGCGTTGTTGTTGTTGCTGTTGTGTTGGACTCCTCCTGCTGCTCCCATACGCGGCGTAGTCACTCCGTTACGATCGTGCGAGGAGTCACGAGAGCCGAACTGATGATGGTAACCATCGTCGCTCATACGAGATCCGCTGCGCTGCTGCTGTTGCTGGTACGGAACATTACCTGAAGAACGTCCGAGCTCAACTCGGTCAGACAGTTGTCGGAGGGTCACCTGAACACTTTCAATCGTCGCCGCTGCGTCTTGAATCGCACGTTCGTGCACATCAAGCTCTGTTTGTGTTTCACGAAGTTGCTGGCGTTCTAGCGCAACGACGTTGATGCCGGTTCTCACTGCTGAGAGGTGCCCAAGTAGTTTGTCTATGATGTTCCCAAACCAACTGACGTAGTTGGCGGCTCCTCCCGCTGCTGCTGGTCGCGTCGTTGTCGTTGTCGTCGTGGCAGTGGCGGCGGTTCGATGTTGACTGTGTGGTTCGCCACCTCTGTGCGGAGATGCACTGGACGTTGAGAAATGGGAATCTGCTGCAGTCGTCGCTCCGCCAGCGGCACTACGCAGAGGAGACGCAGAGGACAGTGCGAACAATTCATCCATCGATGATAACTCTGCTGCTGCCTGCTCCGCAATCGCCACAACACTTTGCAATTCTTGTCGGGCCCCCTCCGCTTCAAGTCGAGCAACTCGAACCGTGTTGGTAAGACGTTCAATGTCGGACTCCAGATCCACCTTTTCTCGCTGCGCCTGATCGCATGCACGAAGTGCTCGCTCACGAGCTTGACGGACCTCACTAAGAGCTTGTCGGTCGGCTTGGATCACACGCTCTAGAGATGCGAGTGCGCTCTTCTTGTCGTCAGAGGAGTGCGCACGGATGCTCTCTAAATCTTCGCTTAGTTGCTGGACAACAAGTTGCTGTTTGGCAATCGCATCCTCGCGCGATTGCAGTTTTGCTGCGTATTCTTGCTCCACTTCTGCAAGTCGTTGCCGAGCTACGGCGGCGTCAGCGATTGCTTTTTTCGCCTGTGCACGCTCGTGCTCAAGTGAACTTTTCAGTGCATCATGATTCGCAGTCAAGGTGGATAGTTCATGCTTTAGTTGATGTTGTGCCACCGTCAGGTCTGTAATGTGTTGCTGTAGGCCCATTTCTGAACTACGGAGAACGTGGGAACCCTGTTGAACCCGAGCCTGTAACGCCTCGAGTTCTGCGACACGATCGTGCAGGGTGTCCTCGCACTCCTTCACCTTGCGCTCCAGTTGCAACTTTTGTCTACGGGATTCATCTCGCAAAGCGGTCAGTTGGCCACTGAGCTCCTCTCGCTCAGCAACCGCAGCACGCGCTCGTTCCGAAGCAGTGTGCACGAGAGCGCGGTATTCAGAAAGCTCTTGCTGACAGCTACCAAGCTGAGCTTGAACTTCCACAGTCTGTCGTCGAGCGTGTGAAAGTTCCGCTTCAAGTGCCACACCCTGGCGGTGAAGATCTGTAGCTCTGGTGTGCGACTCCTGCTTTTCTAACTGGGCTGCTTGAACGTCACCCACAAGCGATGTGCGCGTTCGTTCAAATTCTTCTTGAATTTGGCGCTTTTCGTGGGAAAGTGCTTCGCATGTTCGTTCCGCGTCACGTGCACGCGCATCGCTCGACGCCGCAACTTTCTTTGCCGTTGCAAGATCCGTGCGGAGCTGAGAAATTTCGCGATCTGTGCGCTCTGATTGCTCCGTGAGCTGATGCTGTAGTGCCTGTACCTCACGGTGCGCCACAACGTTAAGTGAATTTGCGTCTCGCAGATGCTGTTCGGATACTTCAGACTGACTGCGAAGTTTCGCCTTGTCGTCCTTAAGCTGCTCCACCAACATCCTGCTGCGCTCCAGCTCGCCACGAAGTTCGTTGGTCTCATTCTCAAGTCGAGTAGATGTGTGTTCCAACTCGAACAGCTTGCGTTTGTGGGTTTGCTGCAGCTCATTCAGGTCGGCTACCGTAATCATGTGATCACTGTCGACAGACTTCTTTGCCTTTTCCAGCTCCTCGAGCGCCATACGGAGGCGGTTTAATTCCGCCACCGCATCGTCTCGTTCAGTGGTGGAGGATCGTGACGTGGCTTGCAGCACTGTGTGGCGCTGTTCCGCCGCACGGCGTTCGCGGTACCACGCCTCACGCTCCTCTTCGAGGGTTGCCGTCGCTTCTGACAGTGCGAGCTCGGAGTTGGTAAGTCGTTCACGAATCCGAGCACCCTCATCATTTGATTGCTGGAGAGAGGCAACGAGTTTCACTCGTTCTTGGACCAGGCCGTCAGACTCCAATTTTGTTTGCTCGAGTGTGGCATTCAAAGCACGCACTTGCTCCTCAAGGGCTTCCAATGAACGGCGAAGAGAGTGTCCCTCGTGCTCACGTTGTTTCGTCAAACGCAGAACAGTGCTCTTCAGCTCAGAGACCTCCTCAGAGAGTTGCATGGCAGCAGGTTCAGAGACGGCAAGCCGGGCGCTCATGTCGTCTGATTGAGTTTTCGATAATTTCAACAAACGTTGCACTTCGCCCAACTCTCGTCGAGTGTCATGCAATTGTTGGGTAAGGGACTCGATCGTGGCGGTAGAGTCACGTTCAAGCGCATGTAGCTGCTCCGATCGCAGCTTCAATGTCGCCTTAAGAGTTGTCGACGACTCATCAGCAGACCGAAGTTCCAACTCAAACGTTTCTCGTGCGGCGGTGGCTTCTCCCGTCAATCTTTCGTTGCGAGCATTTGTCTGGGCGACGGTGCTCTTCAGCGCAACCACCTCACGTTGCAGCGCAGACTCATCTGTCGCAGCCTGCGCACGCACGGATTGGAGCTCCTCTGCAAGCCGCTTGCACTCTGCCACTGTTTTGTGGTACGCGTCCTCCAATTCCTCGCGGCGCTTTTCTCCTTCGTTGTAGGAATCCTCGATCAACTTAATGCGTTGCTGCTGGGCGCGGCACTGGTCACGCAGATCGCGATTCTGACGAAGTCCGTCCTCTAGAGCTTCCTGCGCCAACGAGTCAATGTCGTCGCATCGCTTGAGAAGTTTCGCATTGCGATCGGAGAAGGAAGCAACAGCATTCATAAACGGCAGCGCGTACCCATTAATGAGCAGCTCCTCTGTCAGCAATGCCCACGTGGCAAACATTTTCTGTTCGTACAGCGCAACGCTATTCTCCAACGTTTGAAGAAGCCAGAGAGTGTCCATTTTTTGGTTGGTCTCATCTTCAAGGCGTTCTTGGGCAGCACCCAACTGAGCTTGCAATTGAGCCACCTCTTGTCGTAAATCGCTCAGCTGACGAAGTTTGTTGGCATTGTCTTGTTTTTGTGTTTGAAGTTGCTGCTTCTGGGCGCGAAGTTCTGTCTCGAGGCGCTTTGCGGTTTGGTCTTTGCCTTCCATCTTCCGGTTCACGTTCGTCAGATCCACAACGACAAGATCCTTTTCCATGAGAGCACCATCACGCTCTCTGGTAACACGCTTGACTCTCGCTTCCAACTCAGCAACTCGATCGGTGCATTGCTGGAGAGACTGCTGGGCATCGCTATGTTCTCCGAGGCTAGACAGTGAAATATCCTGGTCGCGGATGATGCTGCTCTTTTCCGCAATTTCGTCTTGAGCGAGTTGAAGTTGAGTGGCAAGTCGTTGACATTGCCTTGTTTGCTCAGCAAGCTGCGATTGCAATTTTTGAACTTGAGCGTCGGAGACACGGTTGCCACCTCCTGTAGATGCAACGTTCGATAAATCAGGTTGGTATTGTTGCAAGAGAGTGTTCGAGACAGCAAGCTCTTCTTTCAGCCGTTGCAATTCCTCGCGTGTTTGGACATCGAGCGCGGCACGGGACACTTCGAGCTCCAAGAGCTCTTTCGAGTGCTGCGCTACAACTCGATCCAGTTCCCTTCTGGCATTGTCATGACTCTCAGTCAACAATGCTCGAGCATTCTCTAACTCCAGCGACAACGATTGTTGTTGTTGCAATAACGTCGATCGCTCTCGACGGCCCTCTTCCAACTGCTTCTTGCACTGAGCGAGTTGTGCCTCTAAGTGCTCGGCATGCTCCGTTCGACCAATGGCCTCCTGACGTGCGGTGCCCAGCTCGCGACTTTTTGTCGCCAAGCCCTCTTCTAGTTGCTCCACGACGGATACATACTTCTTCACCTCCTCCTGCAGCGGCGTGACGGTTGAGCGTGCGGCATCTAGTTGCGTTTGCACTCCGGACAATCGGTGCTGAAGTGTCGCGATCTCTCGTGTCGCCTGCGAGGCTCGTTCAGCTTCCGAAGAGGAAATAAATTGATCACGCGAAAGCTGAGCACTCACTGCTTCGTCTCGCTCCTGCTGCATTTGTAGAATCTGTGTCTGTGCCCCCCGAAGCTGCTCTGTAAGATGTGCGAGAACTTGATGGTGTGTTGCTTTGTGAGCGTCACGTTGCTTCTCAAGCGCCGCTGAAGTGTCAGCTTCAGCCTTCGCACTGAGCTCCAATCGTAGCGCTTGTAGCAATGCCTCCTGCTCCGCCGTCATTCTCGCGTGCTGCTGCTGCTGGGCAGCGACTGCTGCGTGTTCGAGCGTTTCCCGCAGTGACACGAGCGCATCTTGATGTTCGTTGCGGAGAGCTGCAATTTCATCTAAGTATTGCCGCTCGACTGCATTCACATCCTTGACAAGCCGCTCTCGAAGTGCAGTGACTTCATCGTGATGACTGTGCTGCTCGTGCTTCAGATTATCCTCGTCCAGTTCGCGCATATTCCGCTCCTCATCTGCCTTGGCCTGAAGCTCAGCGTGCAGCGCAGTGATCTTCGCGTGGTGCGATTCGTGGAGGCGTGTGACTTCCTTTGCATGCTCACTACGTAACAACTCCAACGCCTCCAGTTGTGATCGTGCTGTCTTTTCTAATTCGTCGACTTGAGCGCGATAAAATTCCACGTCATTGGACAGTCGCTCTGTTGTTGTGGCTAATTCTAACCGTAGCTCGACTATGGCAGATTCGTGCATAGCGTGAGCAGCGTGAAGTGCTTCGTCTGCCACGGCCCTTGCAGCGATGGCAACTCGAAGTTCACCCTGAAGCGTCTCGATCGCAGCGTTGAGAGAAGCTGCTGTGGTAGTGGCATCACTCTCCGTTGCTACTTCTTCGGGTGGAGTAGTGGGGGCTGCGATTGCAGCAGAATCATCAACAACAGTGACTTGACGGCGAAGCTCAGCGAGCTGTGCCTGCAGCTCCTCATTCTCCTTTGCAAGAAGGGATATCTTTTCGATCCATTCAGCCTTCTCGGTTTCTTGACGACGGGAAGAGGTATCGATCTGGCGTATTGCTTGCAATTGAGCAACTGCAAGATCCTCCTCGCGCGCACGAGTTTCTTCATGTTGCTTTTCAAGTTGCTTGTCGTGTGCTGCTCCAATACGTTCGCGCTCTATCGTCGCGTTGGCAAGCGTTTGTTGCCCGTGGGCGTTGTCAACCTCTAGTTCGGCAATTCGCTGGGACAGTAACTGGCGCTCCTGATCAAAATTGTTGGGCACAGTGACAGCTAACTCAGCAACCTCACCTGTCACATCAGTCGCCTCCTTCTGGTGTGGTGAACCTGCATTGTTGTTCTTACGTGAAACTTCTCCGACCAGAGCAGTCAGTTCTTTGACTTCATCTTGAAGCTGTGCGACAAGCAACTCCGCGGACGCTAGCTGAGTTTGGGATGCAATAACACGATCTTTGGCCAAGGTTGAATCAGCCAGTGCAGACTCGCATTCTTCATTCTTGGCGTTCATCTCAGCGTTGAAGTCGGCACGAAGTGAATCCAGCTGCTCTTGGAATTCTGCCCTCAACTTCTGAACACTGCGTTCATCTGCATCAAGCTGTAATTGCTGTTGGGCTTGTTGGGCTTCATGCCTTCGGTTATCCTCCTTGATGGCAGAAATGATGAGATCTGTTTCGTGTCTCGCTGCTTCGAACCGCTCTCGTTCCACAGCCAATGTTTGTTTGGCTTCGGCGAGTTCTTGGCGAACCGCCTCGAGCTCTTCTGCTGACTTGGTAAGCTCGTCAACGTCCTTCGCCGGAACGGTTACAGTACTCTCTGTTGCTGCAGTCATCTTTGCCTCAAGCTCTGCGATGCGTTGGTCTTTGGCGCTCAACTCTTGTTGATGGTTGCTCACTAAGTCGGACCAGTGCTTGTTGTTGACTTCTTGATACTTTTCAATGTGCTGGTTGAACTCTGAGTACAAATGAGATCGCAGCTCTTCGAGTTTTGATTTTGGAATAAGGTCTTCTTCCGATGCTGCCGCCGAAGAGGTTCCACCAGTCGTCTTTTCAAGTTTGGCTTGTAACGCGTGAACCTCGTCTGTCAAAATCGCTTCTCGCTTTTGAACTTCAGTCACAAGGGAGTTCCATTGTGTCTGCAGGTTTGTGATAATTTCACGCTGCGACTCCGCCTCACGCTCAATTTCTAGCTTTTCTCGACTGAGCTGATGTACCTGTTCCTCAAGCGAGTGGACTAGCATTTGATCTGCGCTCACTGTTGCAGATGGCGACGTAATCACCCCTACTCCTCCGTGGCGATGGTGTGATGCCGACTCACCATCGGTAGGAGACGCGCGTGACGCTTCCAGAGTATCGATCGTTTCGTACGCTTTACCAAGTTGCTCGTCACGCTGCTGAACCTGTTCTTGTAAATCTGAAATCGTGGCACATAACGCAAGCGCTTCCGCCTCCGCCTCAAGACGCTTTTCTTCAAGGGCTCGAATTTGGAGTGCCCTCTCGTCCACTAGTTGCGTCACATGGATAAGCTGCTCTTGCAACAGAGCGTGAAGAGCGGCATCTGATTGACCCGAATGGGACCCTTCTCCCTCACCCATCATGGTTGCCGTTGAAGAGCTCGGGATCTTCAGCGGTGTGTGTAATTGTTCAGATGATCGGGCGGCGTCGAGCTGTTTGCGGGCGAGTGCGACTTCAGCTTCAAGTTGAATAATCCTCTGTTCATCTATCGCGTGCTGCTCAAGCGCTAGGGCAAGCACAGCACGGTCATCATCCTCATCGTCATTGGTATCGCCTCCACCGACGTTAACGTTGGTTGTGTTGGCGCTCAAACTGTTGTTGTTGTGTTTGCTACTCATACGCGCTGCGAGGAGGACACGACCTTTCTCGAGAAGACGGGCGCGGTCATCTGTGGTACGGATGCGTTGGGAGGACGCAAAAAGAACTTCTTTGCCGCGGTCGAGCATCTGCTGCTGTGTCTTCGTTTGATGTAGTTGTTCAGCCGTGGTGCTCTCCATTAAATGCTGCAGTGATTTCTATGTGTGGGTGGATTGTTCGGCGTTATTCTTATTGGCTCCTTTTTTTTGTTGTTTGCTTACCAACGTTCAAAAAAAATAAATGAGAATCGGGTTTTTGGGGGGAATGTCATAGGAATGTTAGGAGGGAGGTCTTGTCTGGATAAATAAAAAGTAGTTCGCATATGTGTGAGTGTGTGAGGGAGGTTTGAGCTGGAAGGAGTGTGAAGGGTTTGAGCTGGAAGGAGTGTGAAGGGTTTGAGCTTTTTTTTTTCTTTTCCTTCGAATTGTTTGAGTGCGATAACCCTCCTCTTTGAACAGTTTCTTTCCAATCAACACGAGCTAAATGCACCGTGGGTGCATGATGCATCATGGGGGTTGCAAGAGAAAAGAGTATTCTTTCTTTCTTTTTTGTTGCGAATGACAACAACAAAAAAAACGCTCAACACGAAAAGAGAGAGAGGGGAAACGCTTGAGCGGGGGGATTGAGGCGGAGATGGGGAGTTTGCTTTAACGGAATGTGAGAATCCACATCCGCCGCTGAAAGCAAAGAGAGAAGGAGGATGTGAGGCAAACGGGGAAGGGGGGAACAACAAATGGACAGCGGGTGGTAAAATGATCATTGAGTCATCACCCGCCATGAATTTGGTGTGATTGTGTGTTCTTTGTGCTGAGTGAGTGTCTGTGTCTGTTGCCCTTGCGTGTTTTTTCCCATCTTCGTTTGTTTCTCGGCTGTTATTTGTTTGTTGTTGTTTGATTTCGTGTGTGTTGTTGTGTTGTTTGTGTTTGTTTGTTTGTTTGTTTGTTTCCGTTCAGTCGCGCGTTGTCCATCTTTTGCAACAATAAACGACACATCTCATCGATAATCAACAATGTGTTTGTTTTCTTTTGGCGGTTCTGTCTCTTCTTTCTTCCCCAACGTTTCTCTCATTTGATGATTTCCTTTTGTCTCTATTGTTTTTGATTGTGGTTTGTACGGGGGGCGTGTTGTCGTGCACGTGTTGGCACATTTCATTTCTTTGTTAATGCTCCACACGTTACTTTCATTGCCCCGCCTCGAACCTAGAAATTTCTTGGATGCTTTTTGCTGTGGCTTTTAGTTTGCTTTGGTTGCTTTGCGCTTCTTGTTGTTCTTGTTTTGCTTTTTTTTGCGTTTGTTGCTTTTCTGTGGGAGGGACACTGTTTACTTTCATCTTTTTTTCCATTTTCTTCATTTCAAAAAAATTTGTCAATTTTCCTTTCTCTGTTGCTTGCGTGATAACATCCACCAAAGGGGTGGTCATCGTCTCACATGGGTGCGTCCGTGAGCTCCATGTTGAGATGGCACACAGGTAGGTCATTGTCTATGTTCCCCAAGAACAATCGCCACAAACTGACTGCCTTGGCCACTGCAGCTGGCACATTGCGACGAATTTCGTGATCGACGAGCTCTTGGTCTGCGGCGTAGAAGACGCTCAGCAGGTGCAGTCCGTGGATGATGAAACGGAGGACTTCTCGGATGACCTTCTCAATGTTGTCGAACATGGGGAATTGCGCTGCAAGGCGTTTGCGTCTCTCCGACGGTGTAGAGTCGTTGTGAAAGTCGTCCGCACGCCTGAACACGTACCTCAAGATCAGCGCAGCGAGGGGGTTCGGCAAGTGCTGGAAGGGGAGTTGCTGCTCCAATCCAGCTAAGTCACTCAGACCGCAACCTGCAGTTCCGTCCAAGTACAGAGAAGCAGTCATGACCTCCACGAGCTCACGGAGTGCGTGATTGGTCACTCGCACAAGTTGCAGGAACGCAGTAATATTCTTGTCGTACAGTGGCAGGAGCGTCTTCTTTTCTTCGTTGGAAGCAGAGGCAGTAGCGGCGTTTTCAAAGTTGACCACTTGCTGCTGGTCGTCACCATCGCCAGTTGCTGCTGCGTCGTCTGCCGCAATGTCATCGAACATAGGGTACGCCGTGTCGACGCTCAACGGCAGTGCACATGCAATTCGGCAGAGCAGCTCAGAAACGGGATCAAATGGTGGATGCTGACGCAGCAGCAGCAGCGCCGAGCGACGGGCTCACATTCGCATCGCCAGCAGCAGCATCAGTTTCATCGGCAAACACAATTGGGCGAGCAGAAAGACTTTGCGTGCGAACAAGTTCTGTCAGAAGAACGTACTGATACTGGTGCTCAGGGTCGCAATCGACGACATAACTCACTTCACGAGAAAACGGTGAAAGGTCACTCTGAACCTGTGAAGAGGAAGTATTGTTCGACGCGATATCGTCGTTGTTGTTGTTCCCCCCTCCCGCCGCACTTCCACTGTTATCGTCAAGTTGAAGGTGTTGAGGTTGTCCACCAACAGTCGTCTGAACGGCATGGGTGAAGTACCCGAGCAAGTCAAGAGATTTGAGGATGACGGCACAGTACACTTCTTGAACTGTTGTGTAGAGACTCTCACTCGAAGTGACAGAACCACGAGGAACAGCAGGTGTCGCTAACTGGTTCAGGGACAGGACTTTCTTTAACGGGATCACGCTGTCGAGCCGGACAATACCGTTGACGACCACGCTGGCAGAAGGTGCAGCGGCAACAGCAGCAGGGGGAGCTGCGGATGATGACGACGCGAATGAGTTGTTGTTATGGTTGCCCTTGCGACCAACGGGCGAGCTGTTTGCGGATGATGTTGTTGTGGTGGTCAGTGGGCCACTGCCGGCAACATTCGAAGCGCCAGCGGCACGGATCTCGCTTGGTAGTTTCCAATCGTCAAGTTTGATAATCTCAACAGGACGCGGGACGGACTGAAGGATGGGCCGGTACCACCGAACCCAACTGATGGACTTAAAACGATCGAGGTACGGTACAGGGTGTTGTTGTCCTCCTGCTTGCTGCTGTTGGTGATGATGATGAGCGGCGCTCTCGTTTTCACCTAAAGCGGAGATGGCGGCTGTGGCGGCGCGAACAGTTTTCGGCTCTGCGATCTCACGCACTAATTGATACGTCACCTGAGTTCGGAGGGAAATAAGGACGTGCATGGCATCACGGAAGTCCGTCGAATCACAGACTGGGCCTTCGTCGCACACGTATGTTTGGGTAATGCACGTCATGGTGCCTACCGACAGTAAGCCGGTCAGCTGCAAAAAGAAGAGGCCATCAGGGACCATGTTGCCAAACACACCTCCGATGTTTGAGGGAATGGTCGCGCGACCGCTACCACCAGCAAGTGCGGCATCTTGCAGGAGGGAGTGGTTGTGGTTGCGCAACGATTTGCTCAAGTATTGCAACGGCGTATCCGTGAGTGGCGAAAGCGACATCACAATGCAGTGGCGCATGAAGCAACGCCCCTTGGCGTGCTTCTGCCACTCAGACTTGTTGTCCGTCGCAGAGCGGAGGGGTTGATTCGCCTCAATCAGCTCCTGAATGGTGCGATACTTCGGGGTCGCTGACGAGAGCTCCTCGTACAGGTCCTCGACGGATAACTGAATCGATGCACGCAGGGATTGAATCGCTGGGTGCGTCGAGGTCAACAGACAGAAATCAAGGAAACGATCACCCGCCTTGGAGTAGTCTTTTGCCACCACCGGTGGCGCATGTTGCTGATGATGATGATGATGATTGGAAGCGTCTAGAGAGTCCTCAGAGTATCCCGAGCTTGCCATAGGCGGTGGTGGCGCTGTGTAATTCGACGACATGACGAATCTTGGGAAAAGTCGCTCCAACACTGTTCCTCACGACCGCAACTGGCGCCATTGGGTTTGCTGTCTCGATGTCCATGATCAATTCTGTGTCGTCGTATGCAAACATCAGAGCCTCGGGGGGCGCAAAGAGGAGCTTGACCTGTCCTTCCTTGTGCATCAAAATCATCTGAGCCCAGTTTAAGAATGGTGCGGTGATGACGGTGACGCCCAGCTCCGAGCGCAGATATCGGCCCACAGCCATCTCCACGTCTTCGCTGAAACTGACGTCAAACACGTCATTCAATGGGATACAGTCGTCGCGACTTAACTGCGGGGCTTCGTCGTCGGGCATGAAGGTCGGGTCTAATGTCTTCCATTGCTGCGAGCGTTGCATCATCGTCCTGGATGGAGTCACAAACGCTTCGACATCACCGCTCGCGCCAAGACCGTTAAAGACGTAAATCGGTTCAAGGCCGACGTCGCGGAGGTTTTCGACGTCAGTCTTAATGAGGTCGAGAAGAAGCTTCGGGAGTGGGGCGTGTAGGAACCACAGCGGATCCAACTGGCGCATTTTGTCACGAAGTCGCAGGAGGGCGTAGTTTGCATCGACAGCAATGCGATGGCCACCACCGCCACCGCTACTGCCGACATGCTCGTCTGTTGCGGAGGAGGAAGTGTGTGCAGCAGCTGCTGCTGCTGAGGGGCTTTTTCCCTTCGACTCCGCGTCATCTTCTGGCAGCAAGTCGCCCAGGATGTACCTCTCGAGCAGTCCCTTGTTACGTAAGAATACGTACAAATCAACACACTGTGACGACTGGCTGTCATCAGACGACGCGGCCTCAGGAGAGATGGATAGCATTCCGCGGCCATTATTGCTGTTGTCCCCAGCAAACTCGCCGTGAGCAGCAGCAGTCTGGTCCACACCATCAGCTGGGAAGTACCCTTGATCGACTCCGTCCTGCAGTTGTTGACGACCGCTATTGTGGAGGTGATGATTGGTATTGGGATTTAAAGGGAACTGATGATGATGTTGATGCATCTGGTGATGGTGGTGCTGGTAACCGAGCTGTGCAGGTGGCGGTGGGAGTTGATGTTGCTGGTGTAGTCGGTTGATTTGGTTAGAATAGTCGCCGCTGTTGTTGTGGTTGTTGTTGTTTTTGTGGAGGGGATGATTGGTATTGGGATTAAAAGGGAACTGATGATGATGTTGATGCATCTGGTGATGGTGGTGTTGGTAGCCGAGCTGTGTAGGTGGCGGTGGGAGTTGATGTTGCTGGTGAAGTCGGTTGATTTGGTTAGAATAGTCGCCGCTGTTGTTGTGGTTGTTGTTGTTACCTCGTTGGTTGCTACGTTGTTGTTGGGGCTGGGATGACGATGGAAATTGCTGACCACTAACCCCTGCACCTCGCTGTTGCTGATGCTGTTGCAGTTGAGCGTGGAATTGGTGGTTATGGTGGTGGGGTTGCAGGTTCTGCTGATGCTGGTGCTGGTGCTGAAGGGGCATTTCGGGTGAATACATCGGAACGCTGTTGTTGTTGTTGCCGGCACTGCCACTGCCACCACCACGTTGCTGTTGTTGTTGGCGCTCTTGGTGCTGTTGTTGTGGATATTGCGGCATGTAGCTTCCCCCCACTGAAACAGATGCAGCACCACCGCCGTGTCCGAAGGCTGGAGCCACTCCATCATTGAAGTCTTGGTGGTGCTGGTGGCGGTGATGCTGCTGATGAAAATGGGGAGGGGGCATCGGGGCACCACCAGGGGGTGGTGCCCAACCAGCAGAGGGTGGCAGGGGTACGCCGTTGTTGCCACCAACAACGTTATTATTGTGTTGTTGCGATGATGATGATGACGATGGATCCATGTGTTGATTCACAACGTGATTGTTATTGTTGCTGTGATGCATGTGGTGGTGGTGGAACTGATGATGATGGTGATGATGGTGGTGGTGGCTCAGCCCCATCTGAGGAGGCGGAGGTGGCGCACCGCTGTTATTGCTGTTTGAAAGTGAGTGCGGTGCGGCGCCGTGATGGTTATTGCCGACAGAAACTGTTGGTGGGAACATGCTGTTGTTGCTACCACTGCTACCGGTTGGTGGACCACCACGCTGCTGTGGATTGCCTTGTTGTTGGCTTCGCATGCTGTTGCCGTTCGGGGCTGCATTATTGTTCCCACTACGGCTGAACTGCGGAGGCACCACTCCTCCTCCCAACTGTTGTTGTTCGCTATTGTTGTTGTTGCTGTACTGGCGCTGCAGCGGCGCATTCGGATAGGTTGGTACACCCTGTAACACGGGAGAGATAGGTGTTCCCCCGTTCGGCATTTGTCCTTGGTGCTGCTGCTGTCGGTATTGAGGATTGTATCCACTGCCGCGCTGCTGTTGGCCGTCAAAACACTCTCGCTGCTTGTTGATGTTGCTGTTGTCCGTGGTGGCGGTGTTCATAGGCAAACGAATTGGTGGAGGAGGCGCGCTGTTGTTACCGCTGTTGCTGTTGTTGTTGTGGTTCACACCGTAGTCCCCGTGATATGGGTCAGGAGAGTGGGTATTCTGCTGCTGATGGTGATGGTGGTGATGCAAATGATGGTGTTGGTGGTGCATGGCTTGTTGTTGTTGCTGCTGCTGCAAATGGAACGACGATGAACCGCTAGAGCCACCATCTCGGCCACCGTTGTTGCTATTGCTGTTGTAGCTGCCGCTGAAGTCAGTCGTTGGAGGTGGCGGAGGTGCGTTTCGATGTTGTTGGGAGAACTCTGGTGCGGCAACGCTGCTCACGTGGTGTTGATGATGATGCGGTGTGCTAACACCCGACCAAGAGCGAGAACCTTGCTGTTGCGAGGTACTGTTGTTGCTTTGGTTCGAGTGCACGTAGGACGGCGACGACGGGCCGCCGCCACCCCCACCCCCATACGAAAGCGCGTCGGCGGCGCTGTTGTTGTTTGTGTGGTGGTGAGGGTCGTTGCTACCTCGCTGCTGGCTGTTTTGATGTTGTCCGTTGTTGTTGTGATGTTGTTGTCCTTGCTGCTGAGGATTGGGGCTGCGGTTCATGCTGCTCATGCCTGATGGGGGCTGCTGCTGCTGATGGCCACTAATATTACCTGGAGCAAAATTTCCACTGCGCTGTTGGTGGTGGTTCGTCGCTGCAGCACCACCAGCAGCGTACGCTTGCTGTGATTGGGCCGCGTTGTTATTGTAATTGCTGTACGACGGACCGGGTGGTTCGTCGCTGCAGCACCACCAGCGTACGCTTGCTGTGATTGGGCCGCGTTGTTATTGTAATTGCTGTACGACGGACCGGCGCCATTGTTGCTTTGCTGGCGAGGGCCAAGCGACACGGAAGGTTCAAAGCTTACACCGCCACCTCCATTCCAGTTGTTGGTCTGAAATGTCCCTGAGCCGGCAAGGTTACTACTGTGTTGTCCTTGACCTTGGTGCTGCAGCTGACCAACATGCGGGGACGGGGGGAAGCCCGCACTACCGCTTGGAGCGCCTCCATACATGTTATGGTTTCCACCACCAGCAGTGCCGGAATTATTGAGGTATGGGTTCCCCCCGTAACCGGAGCCCTCAAGGTGCGGAGTGTTGCTACCACTCCTGCTTGCGTTGCAGCTGACCAACATGCGGGGACGGGGGGAAGCCCGCACTACCACTTGGAGCGCCTCCATACATGTTGTGGTTCCCGCCACCAGCAGTGCCAGAATTGTTGAGGTATAGGTTCCCCCCGTAACCGGAGCCCTCAAGGTGCGGAGTGTTGCTACCACTCCTGCTTGCGTTGCTTGGCGGCGGGTATGGAGATCGCTGGACACTCTGAGGTTGTGGTGACGTCATCGCTGGACCAGGGCCGCCATACATGGGTGTGCTGTTCGGAGACACTGATGACGAGACGTGATGATGCTGCAGCATGTGGTGATGGTGGTGATGCTGGAGCGTCGGTTGACGAACAGGAGGAGGAGCACCACCGCTTGGCGGGGCAGCGTACGAAGGCTGCTGAAGCTGTTGTTGTTGCTGTCCACCGCTGCTGCTGCCGACGTTAGGATCGTAGTTGCTGTAGCTCCCAGAACTGTGTTGTTGTTGTTGCATGCCACGAGAACTTTGTTGTTGTTGTTGGCTGTTGCTGATGTTTGACGGCTGCTGCGGGTAAGGCGACCCACCACCTAGAGGCGCACTGCGATTGCTAAAGTGATTATTGTTGGTACCGCTGCCGCTCTGCTGCTGAGGAGGTGGGGGAGGCTGCTGCTGATGCTGCATCTGGTGGTGATGATGATGATGGTGGTGATGCAAGTGGTGATGGTGGATGGGCGGTGAGCCACCGCTAGGACCGCCACCGAACGTATTGCCACCTTGTTGTTGTTGTTGCTGCTGAGCTGCTGGGGCAGCACTAGTCGCTGCAGCTGGGGAGCCGTGCAACCTTGGCGGAGCAGCAGAACTCCCGCCGCCACCACCGCCTCCCCTGCGAAGATTCGACGACGATGGACCAGGAGAAGGTGTTGCCGTACCGCTGCTAATGTTGTTGCTGTTGTGTTGCTGAGCATTGGATGACTCAGCACCTCCATTGATATTGTTGTTGTTGTTTTGTGGCGATGGGGTACCCACCTGGGAAGAATTTCCAGCGTGGTACATAGATAGTGTTTCGTATTTTTGTGTCTCTCTTTTCTTCTTTTTTTGCTTTCGTTTCTTTCCTCGGGCACGATTTCTTGTCGGGGCTTTTTTCTTTCCTACGCGTTCGATTGGATCAGATCAAAATTTCTTGGTTTTCTTAAGTAAGGGTTAAAGAAAATAAGAAAAGGGTCTTCTCGTCTGCGAGGAATTCTCGTAACCTCTGACTCTTTTAAACACTACGAAATGTATTCACAAAAAAAGGGGTGAAAAAATGATCGAACTGCAAGTCTCAACGAATGTTTTATTGATCATCAATATATCTATTACTTCTTTTTGAGGGGTGGATGAACCACAGCGGCGGAAATAAAAGACATGAAATAAAAATAAATGGAACTAGTTCCCCCTCATCCTGACTTTGGCTTTTGTTCTAATCAGACTTGCATTGATTTGTGCTGCTTGGGATGGATTTCTTTTTCGACATGAAATTGAAGACCCCCTGACTGCAGCGCATTGTCATCACACGTTCACGTTCTGAAACAGCAGCGAAAAAATAATAAATAGGGACACTCTGCGCGCGGGTTCGCAAACTTCGTAAAAGTAAAGGTCCGAGACGACCACAAGTTTTGCTCTCACTCTACGCAAGGAAACGATGAGCATCTCGGCCTCCACCAACACCGCGGTGGTACTGTTGTTGATGAATAGACGGAGCAACGTCAGCCACCTCTTCATCGACGTGCTCCCGGACAACGCCGTTTGCATCCTGTGACCTTCGAACTGTTTTGGTGACTCGCTGGCCATTTCGGATCTCTGTCACAGTCGACACACTCTCAAAAACTCCGCCACCGCCGCTTCTGTTCGACGACGACGATGAAGTCATAAAAGACATACCAGCAGGATGTTGATGCGCTCCAAACACACCTCCCCTGTTGCCAAACATGCTCGCATGAGACGCAAACATATCGTCGAACTGAGAAAACATATCAAACACTCCACCACCACCACCGCCCATTCTGTGCATCCCCACGTTGTTGCTGTGTTGATGCTGTTGTGGTGAACGTTGTGAAGGTGCGTGGTGGTGGTGCTGTGGTTCACTCCTGCGGTCACCACCACGACCAGCAGTCTGGTGGTGGCTGTGGTGGCTGTGAGGAAACGGTAGGCCTCCAACACCGCCGAACTCCCTCCCCATCATCCTCTCAAAGAGCTCAAACGGATCGGTGAAGGAGAACATGTCAAATGGGTGACGAGGATGGCCTCCGCCACTACCACCACGCACGCCACCGCCGCCAAAGGCTGGGTGATGGTGGTGGTGTCCAAAGAAGGAAGGACCTCCCATGCCACCGAACATTCCAGACACAAAGGGATCAAATGGAAAGTCACCACCGCTTGCACCGCTGTGATGATGTTGTTGTTGTTGCTGACGATGCGATGATGAGGAATGCGAATGTTGGGGATGGCTTTGGCGAAAGTGTTGGCCCGACGACGACGAGGACGATGCTGCTGCACCACCCCCACCTGCCTGCTGCTGATCATCCTCTTGCCCGTACAAGTCGTACTGGCGTCGTCGGGATTCATCGTGAAGAATCTCGTACGCGCGAGCCACAGCTTTGAACATGAGCTCAGCGTGCTGCTTTTCACTTGGAGAGCCATCGATGTTCTTGTCGGGGTGGTACTGCAGAGCTAGTCGTTTGTACTGACGTCGGATCTCATCTTTTGAGGCATTCGGGTGGACGCCTAGAACATCGTAGAGGTTTGTTGGAACACTGGGCATTGAGACACCAATATTCGTCACAAATACGCACGCTGTCGTTTTTTCAAAAAAGAAAAAATCGAGAAGCAACCAAATAGCCAGTTCACACGTTGCGCAGAACAACTCAGAGTGCAGTGGCAAACAAAAATTGCAGCAGAAAAAAAAGCCCACCAAGGGAACCAACTGTCTTTTATGACTTCCTACTCAAGCGTCAAAAAACAACACTCACGACGATCCTTTCTGTTTCAGCAGAACTTTTCACTTCGTTATTCATCTCTCGCTCGTTTTATGTGTCTTACGATCCGCATATTGTCGCGGTGAGAGGGTCGTCACACCACCTTCCGCAGGCACCGCAATCTTCTGGACCACCTCAATGTTACCATTCTCTCTTGCAGCAACCTCAATAGTGTCGCGTATCACCTCATGCATCGGAGATAGGGCATTGTTCTTGGTGCTCGTTGTAAACACGAAAAGGCCATGCAAGTCACTTTGCACGTTGTCGTTCACAATGTTGGTTGCCAAAACTCGGAAATAGGCGCCAGAGGGCAACCCAGCCAACTCGTTCAGCTCAGTGAGCTCCCCGCTCAGTTTTGCCGCCTCCACCTCGATGTCAACAGGCGCCACGTCGTCGCCACATATTTTGCATTGGATAAGGATCACCGCGACACGCGGGATGACCACAATGACGCCAGCTTACGGCGCACCAGGCGCATTGACAATCACAATCGCCGTGTCCTCAGCACGCTTCATCGCGTCCCAACTTGGAACCCCTCACGCAGGGCTGATCAACCTCCCGCTGTGAACGGTGGAAACACTGTCAACCCACATAGTTCGCTTGAGAATCGGAGCGTTCTGACAACAAGCAGCGGTGCGTCACGTATTCCATTTAGGTTCATGAATATGCGCGCCGTGGCAACGAGTTGGATGTCCAAGTACGAGCGGGCGGACTCCACCGTGGGAAATATCCTAGCATAGATCGTGTCATCATCACAGAAATCAACGAGGCGCTTCAAGAGACACGCAGCAAACCGAGGGTTGCTGGTCAGGTGGACTGCCTGTTGCGACCTTAAAGCTTTGATCAGCGTCGCCACTGCAGAGGCCCCATGCAGACTTTCAAGTGCACTCTCCATCGCATTCATCATTGACGTGCTGGGCATGCACAGCGCAACAAATGTGTCGGGGTGGCTCCCAACTTTAGTTGACTTCATGTCGATGCCCGTTCCCACAACAATTAGCTTCAGTTTCACCGCGAAGTTGAAGAGCGGACCAAGGCTGGTGTAAATGTTGGCAAAGTCGGCAGCGCAAAGGCCGCGAACAAATGTCGGACACCCGCCAAACTCATCCAACACCAGCGAATTCGTCACTTGTTGCATTGTTTGTTGTGCTGGTTGTAAACACGAAAAGACCGTGCAAGTCACTCGGCACCTTCTCGGTTGCAATGTTCGTAACCAAAACGCGGAAATAGGCGCCAGGCGGCACCCCAGCCATCTTGTTCAACTCCGTCAGCTCCCCGCTCAGCTTCTCTGCGTCCGCTTCGATGTCAACAACCTCAGTCTCGTCGCCAAGCATCTTGCACTGGATGAGGATCACCGCCACGCGCCGGATCACGACAATCACACCAGCATACGGCGCTCCAGGCGCGTTGACAATCACAACCGCCGTGCCCTCCGCCCGCTTTCTCGCTTCCGCTTCTGTCGGCCCGCTTCCCCTAATTGGTGGCTCGCACTGTTGAAGCAGCAGGCGGGCAAACTCCTCGCGGGTCGCACCAGTGTCGGTTGTCGTCACGTCATCTGCATTTCGGCACCTGTCCGCTGGGCAAATCCACTTCCCGCTGTGCACGGTGGACACGGCGCCGAAGGACATCGTCTGCTCGAGCAGCGCAGCGTTCTCACAGCACGCCTCAGGCATCCCCAGCCGCACCAGCAGCTCGCGTAGCCTCTGCCCGTTCAGCCCGCTCAGAAGAACGCTCACGTACTCCGCAAAAACAACCTCCGCGCGCTGCCACGACGCCGCAGGCAAAAACTCGTCGAAGCCGTAGCACATCCGGAACAGCAGGTGCTGCGCCATCGACATCGCGTACCGCCCAGTCTCCGGGGCCACAAGAATCAGGCTCACCATCTCTCCGTGCCGATTCGTCTCCTCTGTGCGCGCACCACCAACTTCCACGTGGCCCGCTGGCAGCACATCCGCCCAGAATGCGCAGTCCGTCAGCACGCCAACCTCCAACTGCAAAATGAATTCCACATTGGTCAGGCGTCGTCCATCTTGTGGGTTGCGGAGAAGCAGCCCAATCGCGTGTTTGTAGTACAACGCAACGTTCTCTCTGGTCACCATATTCATAGCGTTAAGCAGTTTAAAGTCTCGAGCGGCTGCAAAGAGATACGCGTCTACGCACGAGCGGGCGGCCTCAACGGAATGTTTCAAGTCGGTGCCCGTCCCCACAACAATCACCTTCAGCTCCACTGCAAAGTTGAACAGCGGATTCAGTTTGGTATGGATGTCGTCGAACATAGCAGCGCAGAGGCCGCGAACAACCGACGGATGCCCACCAAACTCATCCAACACCAGTGCGATCGTCACCGGCGGCCCAGAGCGGAACTCAGCGGGTGGAGCGAAGAATCCACCAAGCACGCGTTCCACAGCGTCATGTAGAGCCTCAACCACTAGCTCATTCCACTTCGCCTCCGCTTTGTCCTTGTCATCGGTCTCAAAGGTATTGCGAGCCTCGTAGATGCTTCCAAGGCCATGTTTCAAGTCGGTGCCCGTCCCCACAACAATCACCTTCAGCTCCACTGCAAAGTTGAACAGCGGATTCAGTTTGGTATGGATGTCGTCGAACATAGCAGCGCAGAGGCCGCGAACAACCGACGGATGCCCACCAAACTCATCCAACACCAGTGCGATCGTCACCGGCGGCCCAGAGCGGAACTCAGCGGGTGGAGCGAAGAATCCACCAAGCACGCGTTCCACAGCGTCATGTAGAGCGGCAATTGAAAGTGAATTTCGAGCCATTTTCTGGCTGACGTTTGTCTCGTAGGTGTTATTAATAATATCAAGGTCACACCCGAAGTCTTTGGGGGTCAAGTAGATGCCGAGGGCCCACGTTGTCTTGCCGCTCCCGCTTTCCCCAGACAGCACGTGCACTACGTCCTTGCTCACTTGGTGCGGTTCAATCATATTGTGTGTCCTGTGCTCGACGCAGGAGGGAGCCTCACCGCGCAGATGGGACGCACGTTCCACACGCGCCTGCGAGTGCGAGGGACAACGATGCGATCATTAAAAGTGCGTGCAGACCCTGACGACGCAATGAAGTACGAGGTACTGGTGGTTCCATCGTTCACCCAAAGGAAAGACGATGTTCTTGCCCGTCATGGTTGAATCAATGCAAATCTTCAAAATCTCCAAGGGAGGAAGGTTGAGTGAGGATAATTGCCATATCGTCATTGGTAAGGTTGACGCAGGTGCGGCCGACACTCCAACAGCGACAGGAGAAGAGGCCCACAAGGAAGATGAAATAACTGTCGCATTGGTGATGAGAGCGTAAGCATTCTGATAGGCAAGCACAAAACACCGTGCAGCTTCGGGACCCTTGTTGCAACTGCACAGACTCAACAATCTCGACTTGTACGGCTCAGGAAACAATCCCGATGCGGCTTCTGCGGCGCCCCATTCCTTCCTCGACCAGCGACCAAAGCCATAGGCTTCAAATTGTGAGCACGGTGGTGGTGGTGGCAAGAGTGGGATCGAAGGGGGTGGAGGGCACTCCTCATGATCGGCAGACATTCCCTTGTGCTTCGTAAGCGACCAAAAGAAATGGTGAGGAAGTGAAGCTAAGGGTGGAGCTCAATGACAAACATATGTCCACACTATTGACATTCCACACACGAATGTGAACCACCGACCCACGAGTCTCTTGCATGTTTTCGATTTCGTTGCTCGGATGGTTTGACAACCTTCACGACTTGAATTCCCTGACACAGCTCCGTCTGTGAATAAACGAAGGAGACCACAAGCAAACCACAAATTCCTGAGACACAAACACAACACAAGCACCAAAATCTCGTCGTTCATCAAAAGTCGCTGCAGCCCACCGCTTCAAAGTGGTAACCAACCGTCCTATTTTCTTCAAAGCATGTCGCAAGACCATATCCCTCGATCTGCGCTAATATTTTGACCTCTTCCGAGACTTCACTTCACTACTTTATATCTCTTTCCATATTTCCGAGTTCGT
>CYKH01002188.1:0-46441 GCA_001460835.1 Bodo saltans | reverse complement strand
ACTTCTCGATACCCTTGGGCACCACCTCAAGCAGCTTGAGGGACAAGTCCGCGCGGACTTGAGTGGCGAAGCCAGGTGCTACAAAACAGAGGTCCTTGGCTTGCTTGCAAATGGCGTTTGCAACAGCTTCATTGCCGTGGCCCAGATTCACGCACATGAGCTGGGCGGTGAGGTCTAAATATTGTTTCCCGTTCCCATCCCAGAAGGTAGAGTCCTTCGCCTTTGCAATGTGGAGGGGCTTCCACCCCTTCTGTGGACGCCATGTACCATAGTTGTGCTTTGCAACGATCTCAGAGACGCTTGCCTGAAGTTTTGCAGTGTTCTTCATTCCCATAAAGTGTCTGTGCTTTTTAAATGGCTCTAAGTTTGCTTTGAATCGACGGTAGATTTTGATAACTTACGAAATAGCCGGGGCCAAAAACGAAAGAAAGAAAAATGAAAAAAAAAATAACCATTGCACAAACGGGAACTGAGCAAATTACCAACAATTTCTTTTCTTGCATCGGCAGTAATGTACAACAATATCAAAATGTCACAACGTTCGCCGTGGGGGGCGAGAGGCCTCCCTCTTACTCCGCAGTCAGCCGCGTACTTGGCACCACAGTAGACGTAGCGATGTCAAACGCGTCGCGCCTAGCAGCCTGCCAGCGCTCAAGCCCATCCAGCAGCGCCTTGTATTCTGCTTTGCTATCCGTATTCTGCTTTGCTATCCGCCATGTTCTTGTGCATCGATTTCTGCTCGTCGAGCAACTGTTGCATGCGAGATTTCTGAGGTCGCGACGGAACGAGTTCGGTACCCTCTTGTTGCCCAAAGTCGGCTGCCGAAAAGAAGTCATTTTGACCTGATTGTTGTTGCTTGTGCTGGTGTTCCTGATGCGCTGGACTATCTGCTGCGCTCCCACCAGCCGATCGTCCAAAAGATGCGGTGGAGACATCGCCAGCAAAGCACGTGTCCATGTCTCGATGAATATGACGCAGAACGTCATCCTCGGCCATTTCCTGATCGCCCCCACGGGCAAGAAATGAATTATACTGATGATGAGGGCGATGATGAGTGGCTTCATCGTCACCTTTCTTTGTCTGAGCTTTTCTTGCCGCCATAAGGAGCGCGCTGGGAGTGTCTACTTGTGCAATCACTGTGCCGGTCTCGGCCTTTGGAAGGACGAAACAAATCCCACTCACAAGCTTGATGTCTGCATCGTGTTGGGCAGAAATGGATGAGGCGTTTGTGGTCAGATCATCGGCATCAGACATATCCGCGTGAATAAACGCTTGCCTTCCACATGGTTGAATGTTGGTTGCAACAAGCGGAAATGCAGATCGCACGCTGCTATCCTCCATCTCAAGTGCATTACGAACGGCACCACTTTTTTCTGCGTCATCGTTTTCATCACTATTGCGCGGCAACAAGGCGGACGGGCAAGAAATGAATTATACTGATGATGAGGGCGATCATGAGTAGCTTCTTTGTCACCTTTCTTTGTCTGAGCTTTTCTTGCCGCCATAAGGAGCGCGCTGGGAGTGTCTACTTGTGCAATCACTGTGCCGGTCTCGGCCTTTGGAAGGACGAAACAAATCCCACTCACAAGCTTGATGTCTGCATCGTGTTGGGCGGAAGTGGATGAGGCGTTTGTGGTCGGATCATCGGCATCAGACATATCCGCGTGAATAAACGCTTGCCTTCCACATGGTTGTATGTTGGTTGCAACAAGCGGAAATGCAGATCGCACGCTGCTATCCTCCAACTCAAGTGCACTACGAATGGCACCACTTTTTTCTGCGTCATCGTTTTCATCACTATTGCGCGACAACAAGGCGGTATGTTTTCCGTGCACAGCTTCTTTTGTGTTGCGCAAGATGGTCGACACAGTGGATGCGTAAGATTTCACCAGCGGGGCTTTCAGTAGCTCTTCTGCTGCTTCTGCGACCTCACTCATGCCTTGCTGTTCCTGCTGTGCGACTGCAAACTGACCACTAATCCAGCCCTGGGCGTTTTGATTTTGCCGAATGGACATCAGCGTACGAGTGGTGGGGCTGCGCAAGGACTCCATCGTAGGGATCGCGCTGCTGACATCCTGAGAAGCGGTGGAGAGGTGATGGGCGACCGATGGGTTGGCTAGTGTGTCCTCCTCCAAGGCAAGAATGCGTTGGAGGGATTCAAGGTCGAGGTTTGGCATATAACTTTTGGAATTTCTGTGTGTTCACCCATGACGCACAAAAATAAAAATAAAAAGGGGGTATTTTATGATGCCAAGCAGGAGAGACGTGCAGTAGAGACGTGCAGAAAAGTGAATTCAACACAAGACAAAAAAATTGTTGACGCAAATAGGGTCACACACAATCTCGTCTGTTAATAATAGTTTAAGGAACCTCCACACAGACACTTGAGGTTCTTTCAGTCACATCTGTGCTCACATCTGTTCGGCCATCCCTCCAAGATTTCCATCGTTCATCGCTCCATCTCTATCGATTGCATTACACTGACGAATCGCGTAGAGTATTTTCTCTTTCATGATGCGTTGAGAGGAGTAGTAGGGGACCTTCAGCGTGAAGAAACACGTCGCGCTGGTTGGGAGTGAATCCGCACCATCGTGCCGCGGGTCTACGCGCATCTTGGATCTCAAGGGAAGACGTGATTGACCTGTTGCAAAACGAAGCAGCAGCGAGCGGTCCGCTGGGGTCATCTCGTCCACGACACGCCAGAACATGTCGAGCTGTGCTCGTGCCAATGTCACGACACACTCGCCTCGTAGGGCGTCGCCAGTGATGGTGGGGGTGCCGCAAATTCGGGTCTCCACGTCGCACCAGTACAGGGATCGCATCACATGGAGGGGAATTATTCTGGAGAAGCCTTCACGAATGCTGGCGATGGCGTTGTCGTATCGATGCAGTCCGAAATCAATGACGCACTGAGCCAGCTGCTCATGCTCTCCCAGCACAACAACACCACCACTCCTTGTTGTTGATGTGGGTTGTGCAGTATTTTGCTGCGCAGCGAGCATCTTCAGGCGGTTGCGCTGCCCCTCCCATGTTGCGGAAATACCCGGTAGCATGTCTTCTAAGTCTTCTTCAACGCTCATTGTAGCGAGCGTGTCGGGGTTCGTGAGATGATGGAACATAGGGTCCAGCAGCGTCAAATCTCTGGCGGTGACTGGGTAGTCCAAAAACAACTTCCAAAACAGCCCGGGAAGATCCACGGCAAGCACATCTGCGGACACTAAGAAGGATGCCAACAGTTTGCCGAAGAACTCATACATGAGTGCCGTTTGGGACGACCAGGGGAAGTGGGGATTCGGCATAATCGCCGACGCGCCAGCTGCTTCGCCCTCGGAGGACGAGACAGCGCGGAACAATGGGTTCATCTGGAATTCACCACTGGGGTGCATGGTGCAGATTTCATCTGCAAGGAGCGCAAGCACTTCACGATAAGGGCCACCAGCGTCCTGCGCCGCAAATCCAGCCAGTTTGACTTGAAACATTGGAGATGCGTAGAAGACATTGTTTGTGACGGAGCAGAGGTGGTGGTGTAGCTGTCCGAAAATGGAATTATGCAATGTGGCGGCCATTCCGCGACGAATCGAGGGAAGGGCACGCGTGGTGTGGATTGTGACGTTCGCTCGAACTCCGTTGCGAGACGTGAATGGTGCTAGTGCTTGCTGCTGAATCTTCTCTCTCGTTCGGCGACCGCATAACGGCTTCATGAGGGACCAGAGCATGTAAAGGGATGTAATCTCTTGGCGGAGCGACACAACGCGCCAAAGCTCAAGCGTTAGCACGTCAATTGCAGCAAGGGCCCTTGTGAAGGGGAACAGAGGATCGAGGCAAACTTTCGTGCTGGATGTTGCTGCTGATGATGCTCCTGGAGGTGGTACATCCGACGGCGCTCCTACGTCTGCTGATGCTTCGCCGAGAATCGTCATTGCGTTTGCGTCGATGAGCTGGGGTGTACCTGCAAGGGATGCGACTGCAGAGTTCCCATAGGAGAACAATAGCTGCTGCTCAGCTCCGTCGTTCTGCTGGGACGATGATGCCAAGGACACCGCACCGTCCCCTCCACCTCGGGCGTTGTGGTTGTTGTTGTTGTTGTTGTTGCCACGGCGTGTTGTGCTGCGTCGGAGACCTGCTTGTGCTGCTGCCGCAGCAGTGAGTGAGGCTTGCTGTTGAAGAAATTGCTCCACAAGCGGATACATAGCCACTTCATGTGCGGCAACGAACATGCTGCTGATGGTATCGATCGTTGTTGACTGAGGTGGTGGTGGTGGTGGTGGTGGCTCGGTAATCATCATCTGCGTTGCTGCTGCTGCTGTTGCTGGGTTGCCGCCCTCTTCACGAGCAGCAACGGGAACAGGATCCGTTGCTTCTCCTAAGCGTGGCGGAAGCGAAGGCGAAACATTTGTGTTAGACTGTGACGGCGCAGCCGCAACGACAGTGCCTGCCGTCGTCGTCCTGTTTCTCCTAGCTGCGATGGCCTTCTTTGTGAGTTCCTTTTGGCTGTCATCATCTAAGTTGCCAATCATTTCGTTGAGTTGCACAAAGAAGTCGTACGACCCTACGGCAACGCCACTACCAGTGGTAGTGGCACCTAACAAAGTGGACGACAAGGGGACCAGTTGCTGCTGGAGCTGATTCTGATGTTCGGATTCCAACAGTCGCGCAATCGACTGCTTTGTACTTGCTGCAATCGGGTCCGCCAACATGTACACGGTGCCACCACCAGTCGCGGAGGAGTTTGGCGTATGGCGTAGCTCGGATTGCTTCACCACAAGACGAGCGTCGGTGGTATGCTCCATCGCGCACATGGGAAGTGTGACTACCTCGTTGGAGTGAGGCTCGAAGGTAAACTCCGCGTGGTGCCCAGCCAGGCTTTCCTGAGGAGTATTGCGGTCCCACAGCGACACAATGACATTTCCGTTGGTGTAGAGGCATGCAACACCGACCACACCAACATCCGCGACGGTATCGTGCGTTCCAATAATCTCATGATTCAGAACTTGGTGGACGACACCAGTGGCGTCGATGACAACGCCACACGATGGCAGGATAAGTGTTGAAAATTCTTCGACGACCGCCGCTGAAAGCTCAGCAGATGCGGAGGTTGTTGTTGTTGTTGTTTTGTTGTTGTTGTTGTTGCCGCCTCCGCGGTCGCCTCTGGAGTCGTAACAGCAGCAGCCGCGGTTGTGCTGTTTGGGTCGACATGATGACGATGATGATGGTGGTGATGGTGGTTGTGGCGACTGCTCTTGTGACCACCACCACCAGCACCAGCAGCATCGCCGTTGTTACTGTTCACAACCTCCATGTTCCATCCAATGACGACTTGTCCCTTTCTCTCCGGCTCCAGATGACATTCTAGATAGCGTGATCCAATCGTGCAGGGGAATGGCTCAGTGAATAAGTAACGAACTCCCTCCCCGGTGCTACCAAAAGGCACTGCGGCGACGCCGATGATGTGCTCATCGACGAGCATTAACAGAGAGGGTGGCACTGGGAGCGGCGGGTTGGCCTCCAACGCTTTGATAAGGGATTTGCAGCAAAGAACAAGCATGAACGGAATTGCAGATCCATACCCAGGAACCGGGCGGCGCACTTGATGCGTTGCATAACGCTCGGCAAGGTTGGTCACGAGCTCTAACCCAAGTTGAACAATCGTCTTCGTGTACGAGTGTTTGCTAATGTTGTCAGTCGAGGAAAACGTACTGTTGTTGTTGCTGCTGTTGTTGTTGCTGGCGTTGTTGTTATTGCCACTCGGGTTGTGGAATGGAGGGCTGGTGGGTGCTCCTCCCTTCGGTCGAATGATGACGCCGTGGAGCATACGCAACACAGGCAAGAGGGCTGCCTCAATCATGTCCGCTCTGGGAAGCGCCACTTGATGCGGGCTGGCAACGAGGGCGGAGAGGCAACGGATGGCGTCGTGCCGAATTCTTCTTGTGTGCACTGTGGCGATGCGGCATAGCGCCATGAACAACGTTGGCGTGACATTCGGGTTCAGCAATAAGTCTGCAATTGGTGACGATGAGAAGGTCGCCGATGACGATGAAGCAGCATTTGAGAGATCTGCTGCTGCGCCTGCACCACCACCACCAGCAGTGCCTCCTTGTGCTGTTGTACTACTCAACGCAGTGTACAGGATGGTCACAGCACACAACACGATATGTGGGCTTGTATCAATGGAAGGAGCTTGTAACACCATCAGTACAGATTGCATCAGTGGTACCAGCTCAAGGCGAGATCGGAGCTGCAAGCTCTGCAGAGTGACACCAATTTTATCTGCAGGAAGGCTCGCTAACACGCGCAGAGTATGCTCTGGGGCGTAGTAGTGGGCCATGGCAGAGGGCCCGAAAAGCACGGTGGACAAAAGGGATCGAGCACAATGAATCATGTGGAGTTGCAGGTTCTGCGCCATAGACTCTGCTCCAGGTGGCGGCAACTTACTCAGCGACGCCGCAACCGCAGCAGAGGTGATGTCTGCTGACGATGATGGTGCCACGATGCTGTGAGGGGGAGATGCAGACACGAGCGCGTCTGACAACGCAAGGGTTGGTCCGGACGGAATGACGACGGCGTTGTGTCCTCCTGCAGGCGGCAGTGGGATACGTTGGGAGTGCCTAGTGAGCTCACCGACATCGCCGACCACAAAAGGCGAAGGCCTACACGCATTGCGGCGGTGCTCTTCGTTCATCATCACGTTCTGATGAGGTGATGTATGGTGGAGTAGGTCGTCGTTCTCTGTCGCTTTTTGGTCCATGTTCAGCGCTGCCTGCTCCTCGAGCTGTGCCCATAGCAAGTTTGTCTTGCTGTGGTGTCCACGCAACGCGGAACTGGAGCTTGGCGTGGGGAGTTCATATTTAGTCCACGACAACAGTTGCACTGCAGCCCCGACACGATGCGTCACGAAGGCAAGGTGGAACGGGAAAGTGCCAGCAGCACTGGTCAGGCGTATGCCTCGGCCACCCTCGACGAGGGTAGAAACGCTGCCGTTACGGGGGTTGAACCAAATTTGCACGGTTCGCTTGATGAACTCACTTGATGCAAAGGACGGACGCAGCAGTGTCTCCCAGTGAAGTGTATTTTCTACGGCGATCGTATTGGTAGGATTGATTGGTGGCGCTCCGTTGGAGACGGTGCTGCTATTGTTGTGTTGATGTCTGCTCGGTGTGAGGACGCCGCTACCTGAAGTGGTTGTTGGGGTGCCATGAGAAGCTGACCCGCCGCCACCACTTTGCGCAGTTTCGACCTGTTGCTGGCGTCTTTGCATATTCCGCACCATATCCAGCACCGACGCTGTCCCTTGCTGCTGCTGTTGTGGTTGCTGCTGATTGGTGGAGTCCCGTTGACGCGTGCGGACATTTTGAAGATATGAACGAGGGGCTGCTGCATCAAAGGCGGATGATGTGTTGTTGTTGTTGGGGGTGTCTAATTTTTTTTTTGCACCATATCCAGCACCGACGCTGTCCCTTGCTGCTGCTGCTGCTGCTGCTGTTGTGGTTGCTGCTGATTGGTGGAGTCCCGCTGACGCGTGCGGACATGTTGAAAATATGAGCGAGGGGCTGCTGCATCAAAGGCGGATGATGTGTTGTTGCTGTTGGGGGTGTCGAGTGGAATGAAGCCTAGAGTGATATCCTGGCTCTCCTTGACAAACAGGTTCAGTTCTACGACAGTGACACAACCAACATCGATGACGGGGTCAAAATGTACCCGCGCAAGGCCGCCAGTGTCGGCAGCACTTAGGAAAACTGACGAGGACGAAGGCGATGACATGCCACCACCGATGACGGCCGCAACAGCAACACCAACCACATTGTTGTTGCTATTGTTGTTACTGTTGCCACTGCTGTTTTGTTGAAGGGTTCCATCACCGGTTCCTGCGAGGAGACTGCCCGCGGGGGTGGCGCCAACCAACGATTGCATCATCGTAAAAGGAGGTCGGCTGATGGACTCCACGAATGGCGATTTCGACAGGCAGCCAATGGAAGTGAGAGGAACAACTTCCATCGGTGCCACCACTGAGATGGACGAAGGAGAGGCGATGATGAGCGGAGCTGTTCCACCAGCAGTACCTGAAATGAAGCCCCTCTCGAGCTCCTCAAACGTGCGATCCACTGCAACGGTGGCAAGCCACGACGTTGGGAACAAGCGAATTGCCAGGTCGCTCACGACACTCGGCGACTCGTCGCCTATCGTTGCCTCGCAACTTTCAGGGGGCAGTGCACGGTCAAGTATCCTTGTCGCGAGGGTAATGGTCGTACAGGAGAATGTGCACGGGACGCTTTGATTGCTGGATTCAATGAGTGGGACATCGAGCGAGTGGAATGTGTTTGCCTTGCGCATCACGAGAGTTCCAAATTCTTCTTCTACTTCTTGTTCAACATCGTTGTTGGGTGGAACCTGCTCATCTTCCTGCGTTCGGCGATAAGGAGGAACCGCTTGCATTCGAAGCGCTACACTGCGACTGCGTGGAGGTGTTGTTGTTGTTGTTGGTGCCGTACTCGCGGAGGAGGATGAGTAGCAGGTAGGCATGGGCCCTTGTCTTGCGTGAACGTCAAGCAATAGCCGCACTTCCCAGACGTAACTGACTGCTGCTGATTCCATGAGGCCGTCGTCGTCAGGCATCATCATCGGTGGTGCTCGTGCGCGACGTTTGTATAGTTCTGTTCGGAATGTCAAAGACAGGAACATGTTGTCAAAGTACACCTCTGAGGAGTTGTGTGTGATTGCAGACGATATCGTCGACACGGATAATGGCATGCGCCAATGAGCGGTACGCGACGCTGGGTGCGGGACACACACTCCACCACCATCGAGGTGGTGGGGCGCCACCGTATCGCGGTTACGAGTGTTCGGCGTCGAACACATGAGAAGCTTGCTAGCAGCAAGAATCGCGGTTGGTGTTGTCATGCGACCGCGAACTCTCCAACTTGACGTCGGCGGCTGTAGCGCTCCGTCAGCGGTTGTTGTTGTATCCACGCCGCTGGTGGCTGGTGCATCCTTCTGCATCACTACGATTCGCACTTCGTGCGATGGATCTTGCAGCGATGGGAAGCTCTGACAAAGCACAAGTCCATCGGCGAAGAAATCACGACTGCCTCCGTGCGATGGTGAGCCTGAGGGAACGTGAAGCAGAACTTGGCGGCGCGCATCGTCTACTGTCAACTTCAAGAGCACTTCTCGTGTCACGTCAAACAATCTGCTGCTGCTGTTGTTGTTACCATTTGTGGCGTTTGCGGTGGCGCTGTGATGACTTCCTTCCTTGGGTGTCAGCTTTGGAGGCTCCCAAAACGCTTCTTGAATTGAAATAAAAGGCATCGCCGCAAAAAGGCTTCCATCGACCCAAACGCCAACCTGAAGCTCTGTAGGTTTGATTTGTGGAGGAGACACGCCACCACCACCATCATTGGCTGAGGTGGACGAATCGTGGTTGTGGGCGTTGAGGGCAGCATGGCGTGTCGTGACCTCTGTTCGGTACTTTAAGTGGACGGTGGCATAGCCTCCGTGACGAAGCGTTTCGGACATGAATACAAAAGAATTATGGACGGGACGCGACGGATCAACAGTAGCAGAAACGCTTTCGTCGTGTTGTTGTTGTTCGCTTAGTTGTGTCTCTCCTTCCTCATGGTCTCGACGAAGGCGCATCTTCCAGGTGTGGGAGGAAAGCACAGATTGCAGCGGCAGCAACTCAAAGACATGCGATGATACAAAGGCTGCTCCATTGTTGCGTTGCTGTTGTTGCTGTTGTTGTTCGACCTCTCCGTTGCCAACAACAACCTGTGGAATCATCGCTGCAGTCCACAAAAGTGGTCGGGACGTCCCAAAGGAGGAAGTTGGACTGGAAGCGTTGACGTAGTGCAGACGCAAGGCAGAAGATGACGAAGAACTAGAGTTCACAACAGGGCGGAGGTGGTGGAGGGACGTTTCTATTGACCTTGGTGGTTGACCAAGGAGGAGGAGGCTACACTTGGTAAACAAATGCGCGCACTCCCCAAGGAACCCTGATATCGCCGCAGAGTTGACCCATATTCTGCGCGGAGGTAGTGCCACTCTCACACCAGATGAGTTGGTGACCTCGCATGCGTCGAAGTCAACAAGAACGCTTGAATTTCCTTGACGGAATCCGGTAAGCGTGCCGACAGCACCCTCCTCGAGTTGTGTGTCTGGGTTGTCGAGCGCACAAACCGTGCACACTCTCCGACCTGACGTCGAACCACCCCCCGATACAGCAGCTGTCGTGCTGTTGCTGTGTGGTCCAGCGTACAACGGACTGCGCCGCTGATCCCGGTGGTTCACCAACGCGTAGCTGATGGAGCCTCGCAAGAATCGACGCTGCGGCTGGATGCTGCTGAATGGGGTTGCATTCTCGGACTTCTTGCCCACACTAATACCAATATCGTTGTTCTCTTCTTGAACTTCCCCAAAGCTGGCCTGCACACCGTCACTGTCCGAGTAGAACAGAACACCACTAGAATTCTCAGTGTGCAAGAAAAGCGCAATGCGCTGCCCTGCAGGAATTTCAATGGGAGGAAAATCTTCAATAAAGGTTTCGGATCCATCGCTTAGTCGCATCGACCGCTGAAAGATTTTTGTCCACTCTGAGCTTGTCAATTCCGATCCAATAAACGATCCTTTCCGTGTGAAAAGGCGCACAGTCGTCGTGTTGTTGGTGTCAGGGAAGAAAGATAGTTTTAAGATGGTGACCTGGTTGCGCTTGGCGATGACGTCAAACATGATGCCATTGTATGATCCTGTCCCGCCTCGAAGGTTTCTGCCTGTTTTAAGTGTTTGGAGGGACATGCCAGCGCCAAGTTGCTGGGAGGAGGTGGTGGTGGTGGTGGCCGATGCATTGGCTGATGCCGCTGCAAGTGGTGTTTTTGCTGGCACGTTGAAGCCTGTGGGTGCTGCTGCTGGTGGTGTGGGGCCGCTGAAAGTGCTAGGTGCCGATACTCCTGTAGGTGAGCCTTGCGGTGCACCAGCCGCATCTGCAGAAAAGGCCGAAGGAACACTCGTGGGGGGCGACGATGACGACGATGATATTTTCGGCTTTAGCGCAGGAATTTCAAGCAACTGTGACACGGCGAGAGCAGCGGACATGCCACAGCGATCCGCGGAAGACCACGCAAGAAGCTGCGAAATGGACTGCACAATGGAATCCAGTTCGTTAGGCCAAATAGTGTCCGCTGTTTTTGTTATATCGTCTTGCGTCATCGTCATCGACTCAGACGGGTTGTTGTGGATGAGGTGAACGCGCGATCTCTGGTTCGAAGCCAAACATGCTTTCATGTCGCTTGAGAGCTCTGATGGTAGGCGATTGGTGGTGGTGCGACCACCAGCGGAGGAAGACGACGAGGATGTTAGTACGGAGGACAGCAACGACAAGTACGTGTCGCCGATGCTTTGGTGTGAACTGCCATCCTCATCTGCAATCGCACGAGTGACTTCTTCGCTGACTAGAGGGCTGTAGTCTGCCACACACAACCGATACGCAATCATGCCACATCCGAAGCAATCTACTGCCGCGGTCCGCTCCCCTGTCGTGATCCATTCAGGAGACGCGTGAAGGTAGAACGCCGCGCCTCCAGGCGACAGTCGACATGTGTTGGTGAGGGCTGATGAAACGCTTCCGTTCGGTTTCAATGCGGTTGATGTTGTGGTGAACCATGGCATGCTTACGAGAACATTACGGGGATGAACATGCCCGTGAATCGCTCCTGCTAAGTGGTAATGCTCCACCGCACACCATAAGGAGAGGATGATCGTCAAGCGTTGCTCTGTGGTGAGTGGAATTTTGTTCTCGAAGATGTACTGCAGATCGCAGTGGTAGGCACCGTCAATGATTGCTGCACCAACGGGAATCGCAGGCCATGCATTGGGGGAACGAGAAGAACTTGTTGTAGGCTGCGGCTCCTGTGGTGCCACGGCAGCTATCCGACAAGGGAGAACATCTATTATCTGAACGATCCCAGCAAATGCAGGGACGTCATGCCCTTGCGGAAGTTCCACAGTCAACTCGGAAGTTGTCCCATGTGCCTCTTGTTTCTCTAGTCCTTCGTCCCGGGCTGCTAGCGGTGTACCCGCAATAAGCAGCGTGTGGTCTCGAAGAACCCCCGCAGAAAACACTGCTGCAGGGAACAGTTGTATCCAAGAAGTTGCCGATGCTTTCGCTCCTGACGACAAGACACAGGCGTTGTGGTTGCGCCGTTGTGTTGTTGTTGTCGTGGCGAGCGGAAATACTTCGAATGTCGGTGGGACGTCAACGAATGCCACGTGGGAGGGCGGGGCGGTGACGTCTAACGTTGATGGGCAGCTGCTGCTGTTGCATGTCGTCAGTCGAAGTGGTATTGTGAGTGCCGTTGATGTTTGTGACTCCTGTGGTAGAGCGACCAGTGCATCATCATCATCATCCGTTCTGGCGGCGCTGCTCAACACGTCATCACCATCACTACAACAACCATCGTCGTCGTTGTCATTATGGTTGGTGGCGAGGATAGAAAATAGGCGTCGCAGCAACTCGAGCTCCCAGCGAGATGTCACAGCACCCCCACGGCTCCACAACATGCTCCAGCTGGTTTGTTGCGCGCTGCTGGCAGAGCGAAGCGCTTCATCGAATTTTGGGACACAGGTTCTCACTTCATGCAAAGGATATCTCAATAGCACTGCAAGAGGGGGATGTCGGAGCTCTTTGCAGAACTGTAGTAGAGCGTGGTTTTGTCTTGACGACATTGCTGCCGTCGTTGTTGCGGCGGCGGTGGTGGTTTCAAAGTTTCCTCCCAGAACACTTTCATTCGAATTTGTTTGTTGTTGTTTCTCAATAGACTTCGACAAGCTCAAGCCAGGCGCGAGGCGCACCTTGTTGGGATTCATCACATCACGAATGCTGCAAGAGCACAAATGATTGTCCATTCTCACAAACGGGCGCAGCGCTGCGTTGCTGGGAATCCCTGTGTACACGACAGTTGCCGGATTCCGGTCCACCGCCATGTAAAGCGTCCCCTCAGCACGGTCAAGAAGAAAGGTGAGAACCGAGCTGGAGTAGTACACTTCGCTGGGAACATCCACGTGAGCTCTGGTGACGACTCGCTGCTGTGTGGATTGTGAATCTCGATCTTGCACATCTTGAACCGCCCAAATTTCGCTGGTCCTCTTGCAAACATGTTCAAAATGTGCTGAGTAATTGTCAAAGGTGCTAACGGCGATACCTGCATAGTGGCCCCCACCAAGTGCCTCTCCGTCATCCACATCAGAGCGCTGCAGCGTCAGCATAAAACCAATGATGGGTTCCGAAAGCGGAAGCTCGCGACCGAGTGCAATTTGACCTGATTTTCCGAATGCGCATGCAATATGCTGATTTTGATCCGAGATGGCAACGCATGCTCGATCGAACTTCTCCCACTGCGCACGGTACGTCTCTTTGCTATGATGATTGGCAACGGCAACGATGCTGTGAGCAGACTGAAAGGGAATCGCAGTGGAAGTGGTCAGAAGGTGGTGGTGGGGGTCAACTCCTACCCCCCCTCCAGCAGCATTGTCGGGAGAAGCCCCACCACCACCACCACCACCACCACCAATGCTATCCGAAGACACAACAACACCAGAACCAGTGGATTGTGGAGGCCGGAAGGGCACGAAAGCGATTGACAATGGCGACGACGGCGCAGCATCATTCGAAGCCACTTGACCGGGTTGAGATGAAATCGCTGGAGATTCGTCGACACAACAAGCGCTTGCGAACATCACAGCTTCTTGTGCACTATCTACTTGATGACCACCAGCGCTAGCGAACAATTCTCGCACGGGGATTACGGCAAGGAGGTTGCCGTAGGATTCACTAAAAATGCTGATCCCGTCAAAGCGCCCATCGTAGTGAACTCTCAGAATTGTACCCGCGACGACGTTCTTCAAAACGCGTTGCAACGTCGTGGTGGTAGAGTTGTGAGGTGGTGAGCTGCTGCTGCTGCTGCTGCTCGTTGTGGTGGTGACGGGTTGTTGCTGGAGCTCTTCCATCGGCACGATGCGGCCCTGGTGATGTGGGAGGCCATATCTCTTCTTCTTTTCACTGAGTTGGCTGTTTTGGACAATAAACGTCAGCAAGACGTCCACCAGTGGTAGTTTGGGCAGACGTGTTTCCTCTGTGACACCAGCGGGTGTCGTCGTCGCCGCGATACTTCGTGCACGCGGGGCTGGTGCAACGACAACAAAACTTCCAGAAAGTGGAATTCGAGAGTGTTGGAGTAGTGTGCAGCACTCAACCGCGTGGTGCTTGCCCACATTGAACACAGGGTCTTGGGGCTGTAGTGCCGCCTGCTGCTTTTCTTCGTTTCTTTCTGCTTGTCGTTGTTCATTGCCTACTGTTACCCGAAGAAGTTTCTCAGCATTGATTTCGATGGCAGAGGAGAACATCGGCTCCCCGAATTGAGGAACGATGCGCCTCGAGGGGATCATCGCAATGCTCGACGGCGCGGGTGTTGGTAAAGGCGGCACAGATACTGACGAGAGCTGCCAGGGGTGCGTCGCAAGTGCAACAGCGGTTGGTGAGGGAATAACAAACGCCCGACGAGACACAGACAGGAAAAATCGGCAATAATACACATCGGTTGTTGGAGGCACTATTTTTGGAAAGCCGGACGATAACTCTCTCCTAACCAACCCGCTGTGCAGCGATGGACCGCCTGATAGCGGAGAAGTGATTGACGTTGCCGGGATGAACGCGTGCTGCGTCAGTTGGCCTCTATGTAGAGACGTTGTGAGAGGCGTTGCACATGGCCCGTCAGGATAGACATGAAACGCAGTAGTCGTGTGAGTCTTCAGTGCGTCTAAGCTGAAGACATCGTTGATTTGTTGCTGTTCGCTTGCTTCTTCTCCTTCTTGTGGATTGACGCTGATAATACCAAAGTCGATGACCCACTCGTCAACCGGCGTGGTAGTGGTCATTGGAGCAGTTGACACAAAAAAGACAGTCATGCATCCATCATCCTCATTGTGAGGGCTAGAGGACGACGACATTGATGAGTTTACAACACTGGCGGATGGATAACCGTGATGCCGCCTATGCCGATCCGCTGAGCTCAATCTACTGTTGGACAGCACTTCAAGGGCAGCCGATATGGTTGGTGCAGAGGACGAGGAGGGGTTAGGGACTGCTCCTCCTCCGCTCTGGAACAATGGCATATTTGGCAGTTGCAGGTGACATGCGGTGGCAGAACGGGAGGACGCCTTGCCGCCGTTGGTGGCGACTCCCGCAGAAGAAGATGAGCCACCTCCGGTTCCGAGCAAAAGATGAAGTGGAACATCAATGAAGCACGTTGTGGTGGATGAAGTTGAGGACGCGCCATGATGCACTCGAATATCATCTGGAGAAGACGAATGTGCAATTCCAGACGTTGCAAACGCGACTGAACTGACGGAGCTGATGCCTCGCTGAGGAACCATTGGTTGGTAGATCCCGCTGTCCAAGGCAGTTGGTGCGATGGTGACGACGCTGCCGACAATAGCATCGGGTTGTGATGCTCCAAGCGCCACAGCTCGCGGTGTTGCGATGTTGGAAGTCACTCCTGTTGCGTTCACCGCATGCTCTCCGGCTGCTAGGTCCGATTGTTGTTGCTGTTGGAGGTGGAGCCGTTCTTCTTGTTGACAGCGCAGTACCACTTCATCAACACGCATGTCACCCGAAAGCAGTGCGTTCGCAAATATCAACGCATCACTGAACTCCATGAATGAGTTAAAGTGCTGCTTGAGATAGTTCGCAAGCAAGTGAGAAGGGCCTTGATGTCCTCGGGGCATGGCATGCTTCATCGGGCATGATGATGTTGACGTTGCTGAAAGCTGAGCATCTTGAGGCGCGGCTGCTTCTTCACTCGTAGCTCCCTTAAACGATGAGCTCCTGCTTCGTTGGCTCGCGGTGACTTTCGTTGGAGAAATGTTGGTTGACGATGCGGCGTCAAGCGTAGGTAACGGCAGCCCACATGCGCCGCACATCGAAAGCGGGATAAGATGTTTTGAATTGGTTGTGACGCAGTCAGAGAACTGAGGTTCGTTGTGATGTGCTATTAGGACAGGCCCTTCGGGGGTGAGGATGGGAGTGACGAACAGCTCCCCTCCTCCTTCGCCGTAAGACACAATACGAACGACATGATTGTTCGATGTGTCAAGAGCCAACGACCCAGGAGCAAGCGCGTTCCACCCGTGCTCTTGATAGCCGTCTTGTTTCTCGCTGGTTGCGGTGGTGTTTCCGCTGAGACCTCCTCTGCCCGTAGCATCGAATGTGCTAGGGTGGATGGGCATCCTCATCAGGCCATACTGCCGCGTTTCCGCAGTGATGCTAAGATGACCCGACATGATCGCGTCCTCCAGCATGGACGTGTCCTGCTTGAGGGCGATCGAGCTGGAGGACAATGTGATGGAGGTCACGACTCGTTCAATCGCACGGAGCTGTTCCAGTACAAATGGGTGATGAGAACTGGCCATTGTTGTGAGTGCCAAGAGCATTCGGCTGACAATAAATGCGCGGGGAATACTAATGATGGACTTGTCTCGGTGATTCTTGGCATGAGCGGACGACGACGACATGCTGTGGTGTCCTGCACCACCTCCACCACCACCACCTCGCTTCGTCACTGCGACAACACGGTACGTAATTCGTCCTCGGAACGCACGAGGATCCACTGGAATATCTGCAAAAGGATTCGACGCCTCTGATTTCCGGCCAACGAACACAGAAAGGATCCCGTCGGTATCATACTCTTCGTAGACGCTCGCCGTCAATCCGTCGCTGTTGCTGAAGAATCGAACGCCGCAACTGCTCGTGGTATTGACATAAAATGCGTAACGCACATTTGCCTTGAGCGTGACGCCGAGGCGCCCTACCGAGAATGTTTCCATGTCCACTAAATTCACAGTAGTCGACATCAGTTCTGTCCATGCCAGCGGAGTCCGCTCGCATCCCTCCATGCTACCTTCTTTCCAAAAGAGCTTCACGGTGCACTGAGGGACGGTGGTTTGGGCAATAAAGTAAATCTCATCAAGTTCAATGTCGATTCGAGATTTGACGTCGAACATGATACCGTTGTAGGACGCGGTGCTTTGTGCGCTGAATTGAGAGCCAGGGGTGAATTCTTGTGGCTGCAACGCATCACCAAACGCTCCACCACCACCGCCTGATCCATCTCCCTTTTGCCGTGCAGAAAGGAACAGCTCTCCCACGAGACCGATGACGTGGACAGGTGCGTCGAATGATGAGGAGTTCGCAGACGTATGGCGAGGAGACAACAACGACGATTGCTGCGATTTCAAACGTGTTGTCGCACGGCAGGCGTCTAACAGAAGGCAGTCATCATACCCATTGGAAATCATTGGATGATGAGGTACGTCTTGAGCAGCGGCATTATTTGATATCAAGGACGCCTCTCCTAGGAGGGCAGGCGCAAACGTGTCGAGATTGCCTTCTGAGCCGTCACCTGGCGATGGTGCATCTGCGGCTGTTGCTGGCAGCGCGGCGCAGACTTTATCGACGGAGTAGTCAATGGACACAATCACTTGGTACCAGTGACCTTCCATCAATCCTGCAAACGTACTCGACGAGATCGGAATCGTGATGTCTCGCACAGATCCATCGAGAGGCAATGCAGTGTGGTGCAGGGCAACGAGCCTATCTTTTTGTTGCTGGTTCCCACTGCTGCAACTACCACTGCTGCCATAAGCGAGTGCAGCCAGAGACGCAATGTCGTCATCGTCAGAAGACGACGACGAATTTGGGCGATTGCACTTGACAAGTGTGTACAAACGTAAAAGAACGGAGATGGTGACGTCACGCTCGCCGCTGCTTTCCGCGTTGTGCTTTTGTCGTGTGCCGGATGGGGGAGCTTTCGTTCGTGACGCCTCGATCATTGCGCCTTGAACTGTGAGGTGCGTCAAGTACACAATGCCGTGGGCGTTGGCAACGCCTGCTGCAGCGCTGTCTGCAACATTGACGAGGAAGGTGAGGGTTGCGCATGGGCTTGTACGAGTCCACTTGCTTTGCAGTTGAAGCAACCCTTCACTAGTGACTAGCGGCTTTGAACCCGAGGCCACGGTTGATTCGCTGCTGTTGTTGTTGCTGCTACGCTGTTTTGACTGCTGCCGCGCAGTGTTGCTGTTGTCTAGCCGCAGTGCTGCGTGGCCGTGGTGCTGGTGGCTGGACGTACTGCCTCCACGACGGAAGTGGTGGAAGCTCATCGGATCAAGCCACTTTGCCAAATTGTATGGTGGTGAAAACGCAGAAAGGGCGAGAACGGTATGCAGCGCGGTACCAGAAGATGTACTCGGGCTGTCAAGGTACGCCATCACGCCTCCTGAGATGGAGGCATACTTCAACGATCCACAGAAGCCTCGGCCGGCATGGGGCACATCTGCAAAATTCGAGGAGCTCTCACTCTTGCGGCCCATCAGTACTGTCACGACGCCGTCAGTGTCGATCGCCGTGCCGACGTCGCCTCTGCAATCGTCTTCTTCCGTGTAAAATCCCACACCGCAATTGTGCGCGGTGTTGATGTACAGCGCAAACGTTTCGTTCGCCCCAATCAACAACGATTGCGCAAAGTCGATAGGAAAGCACTCCCCAGATCGCAGTTCGATGCTGCGATGGCACACCTTCGTCCAAGAGGCCTCGTCACGTTCGTGTCCGTTGAGCGACTCTTTCTTGAAAAAGACGTCGACACGGATGGTGCCAGAGGCGTGTGTCTTGCAGGTAAGACCGCGGAGCTCAATCGGGCCAAGGGTACAGCAGTCAAACATCATTCCATTGTACGATGCGGTGTTTTGAGTTCGGAATTTGGTGACGCCGACCTCAAACGTACGCTCCTGCGCGGTCAGTGGTGGGGCGATGGCAGGGAAAATCGGCCGAGTCACGGAGTTCACATCTTCGTTCGCTGTTGCGTACACGGTGGAGGTGGGCACCTCGAGGTGGACTCTCTCCCCAGGGATCTGGATCACGCATGATTGTTGAGATGCGGTGATGATGCAACCACGACGAGCGGTGCGCGAGCTGCTCACCACCGCCACTGGAGTGCGTGGAGGCTCTCGTCCTGTAGCGCGAGGGGCGCAGTATCGAACATTGTCTCGCATCACTGCGACGCGTTGTTGCAAATGATGAAGGCTTGGGTGGTCTTTCTGGTGGTTTCCATTGACTCCCCAAAGCCGCACAATACCGTGTTCGCGACTGTACACCTTCTCAACGGTACCAAGTGTCGACCTTCCGTACAACGGGGCAACAAACTTGACGGTGGTGGCAGGGACAGATGTGTTGGTGAAAAAACGCAGCCGCTTTCCGACGAGAGCTTGTGGAAGTTTTGCAATCATGGTAAACGCGCCATCCACAAATAACGCAATCATTGTGCCACATGGGCTTCGGATTAGTGTTGTCACTCGGTTGCACTCGAATGGGTTGACCACCGCGCCACCGTTGCTGATGCATGGGTAGAGACGGGGAACAGAAGTGGTTGTTGGCTGTGATGATGATGAAGATGCTGTGTTGTTTTCGCACCCTCCTACTTTAGTGATCATAGGCGCGGAGCACCACAGCTTTGTCCCGTGACTGGCTCCTGTTGCTTCGGTAGAGTCATCGATACAACTGTGGAAGCAAAGGACACGCGTGGCGTCCATTGGGCGGATCATAGCTTTGTCCCGTGACTGGCTCCTGTTGCTTCGGCAGAGTCATCGATACAACTGTGGAAGCAAAGGACACGCGTGGCGTCCATTGGGCGGATCATGATGTCTTCCTCTGCAGCGAGGCCAAAAGACGCAACCACGTGGTGCATCGCCGTTCTTCGCTTGGTTGGTGACGACGCCGATGACGATACGCAGGTTGCTCCTTCTTCTTCCCCACCTGCTGCTAACGCTTGGGATGCGCTGGAGGAGGATGCTCGCGGTTCTGATACACCGCCAATAAAAAGTGTCGCGTCACATGTTTCCACAGAATACATGGTCACATGGAAAGAGGTTTTCTCGATGGGAAGCGCGGCAGATACCACAACAGGGGCTGAGCACAGCTGACCAAGGGAGGGGGCAATGCACATGAGGCCAAGCTCTGTGTCAACACTTGCGTATACGATTGAGTCAGGCCTGATAATCATCGTGCGAACATCGGACCACACACCCCACAGCGACTGACCGACGCGCTTCTGGAGCTCTGCACGTGTGCACGTCGTTTGATCACCGCTTGATTCGTTTGTAATTCCAATGAATATCGCTTGTCGGCTTTGTGTGTACGCCGCTTCAGAAAACTTGACAGCAAACCAAGTCTTACTTCCTTGGGGCAACGGTGCAGATGAGAACACTCGGCCATTAGATGTCATAGTAATCACACTACCTGCCGCTTGTGGCGCGTATCGCGCTCCCCGCCAAGAAAGTTGGAAAGGTTTCACCAAATGAAGGCCTTGCCCTTCAAAACACGAGGGGTGCGATAGGGATATGTCGACGCGCACCGGGCCCAGAAGGGGAAGCGGTTCAGAGCATGCAAACGAGGTCGCCTCAGAAGTGCATGAGACAGCGTCATTGCCTACAAGTTCGACGTTGCATGAACGAGCGGCATCCCACGATGTTGCTGCCACAGCGCCACCATCCACCTGCACAATGTCGCCCTCACGAAGTCGAAGCGGCGCATGTTTGGACACAACAAATTGTAAGTCGGTCGCCGAGTTGCTGGTGCTACTCGCGGCGCTTGCACCTGTTGTTAATGATGATGTCGGCGGCGATGTAATCCAAGTGAACTGAGACTTGGGCAATGCCCAGGAATCAAAGCAGCACGAGCAAAGTCGCTGTGCTTGACGCTCGTTCTCAAACATCGCCTCACTTTGGCACATGGAACAAACAGGAGATGAGGTTGCCCCTGGCACCACGGCGGCGCTGGTGCGGGACGACATGGGCGACGAGGGTTGGTGAAGTGGCGGAGGGGTGACGTGGAATACCAAAGGGTTACGAGGAGGATACGTTTGCTGATCGGAAAGTGTTGCAATGATAGTCACATCGTGACCGAGCGCGAAGAAGGGAATTAAGGGGAGGCGGCACTGCCTCCGCTGATGCGTTGTCGCATCCCCCACTGTGGTGGTATTATCACCAATGTTCAAAAGAGAGCGAGGAATGTGGAACATAACACCAAAGTCAACCTGCTTTCCGTGGCGAGTCCGCCCAAATGAAATGGGAATGACTTCATCCCCTTCTTCCTCTTCGTCTTTTTCTTGGTGAGGGAGAGGGAGCCCCTCCCCTCCATTGGTTTCGCCAGTAGTAGTATGCGTTGTCGTTTTCTTCTTGATCATGACCTCGCTGCCCACGGTGACTGTAATCACATCACCATTACCGAATAAGACAGGGCTCTGGTACAAATCTCCAGGCTCCCCCACACACTTCGCCGCAGAGTGAGTGGACGGAGTGTCGACGTTGCACAACGCGAAGACGTGCGGGTGGTCCATAATGGCCTCCGGCCGTACGCTTCCAATGAGATCACTCAGTGCACTGTACCCTACAGAGACTCCAACGTACAGGTGCGTGTTGGAGTGGAGGCTCCCAAGCTGCGGCTGCTGCTGTTGCTGAGGCGGCATCATCCTGCGCTTACCGCCAGCAACCTGTCCTTCAGAGACGCTTTGACAATGCAGAACGACAGAGAACTGCAGAAGTTGGGTCTGTTGACGTTCGATGGGAAGGCCATGCACGATGTACATGGAATCTGCTGAATCCACGTCGCCTTCGTCACCGATATTGCCGGGGCTTTGTGCAGTTCCAGCAGCTGCCACTCCTCGATGCTTCGAATTTTGAACAATTGTTGAGAACGAGTCGGTAACAGCGACTGATGGGAACGGCAAGAACACGCGATGCGCCTTGTGTGCTCGGTCAAAAATGAGCTGCGGGTGCAACGGTGCCGTGTATGGTGGTGCTGCGGCATCAGTTGATGACGAGATAAACGGTGGTAAGATGAGGCTCTTCATTCCGTTGATCGCGCGTGCCACTTTTTCGGCGACTGTTGTCGGTTGGGCCTGCTCAGCGGTAAACACGCCAGTGGAGGTCCGTGATGCTGTGGCCGTTGCAAACTCCATAGCTTTCAGAGACAAGAAGTCACGAAGAATTGTGCAGAGTGCCGCATCGGCAACGTCAGCAATCAACACTCGTCTCTCCGTCTCTTCTTGGACGAGAGGACGGAATGCAGACGCAACGAAGACCAACGTTTGAAGTTGAGAAGAAAGCAGCTGAATGCATTGCTTTGCTTCCTCGGCATACAAAAGCTGAGGAATACTGTTCATGCTGTTGTGATTTGGTCCCACTGTCGGCGCCGGTGCGTCAGGAGCAAGTTCATTTGGCGGTACTACCACGAGCGCTTGCTGCGGCGTTGGTACTTGGTTGGACGTTGCATTGACAAGGTCGAACAGGGGCGGTATTGGGAACAGCGGTTGCAGCTTGTGGCTTGGGACTCGGAAAGTTGCTTCGTCTGGGTCAGTTTCCAACGCGACCAAGCAGCTGCTCCCGTCCACCTGCACCACCACCACGTTGCCATAGCCGTGGTGGTGGCATGTGCTAATGGTACGCCCACCGCCCAGCAACTGCAGGGCAACGTGGGTCATCGACTCTACACGAGCTGCGCTGTGATATCGCAGCTGCTGGAGTTGCAGCTCGCCACTATTGATAAGGCTGCCGCTACTTCCTCCTACGCCCCCAAGGCTGTCCTTCTCTCCCTCGTCGATGGACAGCAAGTTGTCTGTCGATTGCGACGACATGGCGGCACGATTTGCGACGGACACGCCAGCAATGGAATGTCGCACAAATGCGGAGACATGCTCGTGGAATGAGGAGTGTGTGTGCATGTGCTGCAAGAGTACAATTGCATTGCTTCGAAGGAGCTCTCGGTTGGTGAACAGCAGTTTCGCGCGCTGCTCCGGAGTGGTCACTGCATTGTTGTTGTTGTTGTTGTTGGACGATGTTTGCGTTGACGACAACGCCGCCGACGGTCCCGCCGTTCTCAATTGCTTTTGTAGTGACGCTGGGGAAAATATCTCCGCGGATGCATCGTCATTGTACAAATACACAACCGGGAAATACTGATCGCTCACTGGAATATCAACAAACGCCACTCCAATGAGAGAATCCTCTCGATAAAACACAATCTCACGAGTGGCTGCATTAAAATCAATCCACACAATCTCATCGTGGCCGTAAATGCGTCGATGTTGATTGCGCGGGATCGTGTTGCGCGTGAGCGCCAGGTGCTCTACTTGGTCGCTATCATCGGTATCTTGCAAAATAAACATCTCTCGACGACGAATCAGTTCAGTCATTGCTGTGACCACGACTTTGCCAATGGAAAGCCCAACGTAGTAGCAGCCGCCAAGCGGGGCTCCTCGTCCTTGGCGTTGATTGGAGCGGCGAATGCGGAAACCAACACGAGTGATAGGAGATGCGTTTCCTTCAGGATTGCAGGGGAGAGGATCACGTGCAAAGTAGATGCCCTTGCCCTTCACCGCATCGAGTGTTTGATCCCACCGAGGGGTGTACGACGACGTTTTTGGCGCTGATGTTTCCAACTCTACTGGTCGTTCGGCCATAGTAAGAAGCACTTGTACAATCTGCGGTTCGGTCATAATACTGCTGCGGCACTTGCGTAATGCTCGCGCCATGGCCTCTTCTGGTATTCGCCGGAACGCTGTACGCAGTGAACGAACAATATCCGTGCGCATTGCCGTCGGGAGTGCTTCTTGGCGAAGGACAAGGAGAATCGTTGCCATGACAGTGTCGTGCGTGTGCTCTGTGACGACGTCAAAGCCGCAACAGTCTATCAAAATGCCGAGGGTTTTGAGGAGTGATTGGACAAGTCGCTCGACGTCAAGGGAAGCCTCCACGAGAGCTTTCTTACCCTCACCGATCAAAGAAACATTTGTCGTACCACCACTAACGGAGTTGTTGCTGTTGTTGCCGCTAGAGGAGGAGAGGGGACTTGAGGGCGCACAAACGGCAGCAATGGTGGCTAAATCTGCCCCAATCGAAAGCAGCAAACCCATCAAGCGCCCGAGCGCGTCGAGGACTGTGTTGGAAATGGCTTCGAGCTGCGAGCTCACAGAGTCGGAACCCGCGGTCCCTGCGTGTGCCTGAGCGGCGGCTGTGTGACTGTTTTCCAAGTTCGAGTAGCACTGTGAGGACACATAAAGGAGAGTCAATGCGGCGGTGTGGCTTAGTGCAGTGCTGGAAATAGCCTTTGCAATCGCTGAACCAACCAGCTGCAGTGGATTGAACACAAACGAACGGGCGTCACCAAAATTCACAGCTACTTTGGCAATAGAACGCGTTTTGACGCCAACGAGAGGATACAAGAACGGGGACGCGTTTGCAGCTGCTGCCGCAGCGCTCAACACTTGCTCAGTGACGCTTGGGGGAGCTGAATCTTCTCCTGACAATGCCGCTGAGGGGGCGCCGCTTGCCTGACGTTGCTGGTACGAGTCTAGTCCAAGAAGTGCCCCGTTCTTTGTGAAGAACACTGTCCGCGTCCTCAAAATGTACCCACAGCCAACAACGTCGCCAGATCCCCACGGTTTGCCGGCGATTCTTACCTCGTCGCTTACCGTTCCAGATGCAGCTCGGTACATCGCAACCGCACCAGTTAGTTGTGTGCTACGACCGGTTGGGTTCACTGGGAGTGTTGACAGCCCAATCAGTCCATCAAATGGATCTTGCCCTAAGTGCAACAGGACTGACAGTTCAAAATAATACACTTCAATGTCCTCCACCCGGGTCAGGTACTCTGGGGAGGTAATTGGCAGGGAAAACGTGGCAGTTGTTTGTGTGGGGCTTGGCGGTGGAACGAGTGTGGATGCGCCGCACCCAGCGGGAGGGGAAACGAGAGTGGCGTCCTCATCAAGCACAATGTGAATGTGAGGTGACGAGGAACCAGGCAGATAGGTGCTGCTGTTATCTGAGACAGATGCGGCTGCAGCTGCGGCAGCCGACGCTGCCCGCTGAGACATCATCGTGGCTGCGTTAGCGACGACTTTGGGATGATGCGGGTTGATCCAAGGTAACTGCGACGAGAAATACAACTCACACCCCTCCACTTGCACCCCATAGCCGGTGTCGTCACGGACGATGGTGACGTGCTCGATGTTCAGATTCGTTGGCAGGCCATTGGGAATGATCGATGAGTTCAAGTTGTGCGTGGGGAGCAAGCTACCGTTGCTGGCACAACCCCGAGACTCGGCACTTTGTAGCAGTCTGAGCTGTGCGTTGACGGACGCATTCACGTCATGCGGCGTTCTGCCACCGTTTGGTGTGATGAGGGCGTCGTGAACATCAGAAACGCGCGCCTCAAGGGGCTGAAGCATAAACTTGGACACAAATTGAAGGACCACATTGGGATCGAGCTTTGCCATGTCACTGCTGCTCCATGGATGACAGAGCAATGCGCCGAGTTGAAGTGTTTCCACGGGCGACAACAGTGAGGGCACGGAGGTGGTGGTGGTCATACTGCACTTGTTGTTTCCACGATGATCATTGCTGCCTAGGTCTAGCGCTTTCACGAGGATTGTACTAATAAGGCGGCATGCGTTTTCTTGAACATTGTCTTCTAACTGCAGACCACAACCCAAGAGCGGCTCCATGTAATTTGGGTCTTTGGCGCTGGTCGTAGCATCGATCACGGCTGCGGCAGTAGAAGCAGCGGTGGTTGTTGTTGCTGTATCGTGGTGTGCTGTTTCTGCAACGGCGGTGCCATCAGTGGCGGTGGCGGCAGCAGGAGGTGCTACTGCTGTTGCGGCGCCTCGTAGTCCTCCTGCGCCTTGCGAAGGCGTTTCAGAAACATCCGTTCGCGAGTTGGCAAACATGTCTGCCACTACAGCACGCAGCGACAGTGCGGTCTGTAGCACAGCTTGCAATGTGTGGTTTCCCTCCGTTGAGGTGGAGGACATCGAAGATGGTGACGACGATGATTGTTGACAAACAGAGAGCTGCGTCTCGTACGCCAATTTATGTTGGGTCGCGCAGAGATATCGTTCATACAAAGCTTGTGTGAGGTCTTCAACGCTACCACTCCAGTGAGACGAAAGTGCGGGGCGTTGTTGTTCAGACTGAGACGATGGTTTGCCGAAAAAATTTGACGTCGTTCCCGCAGACAATGCTGCGTACGATGATTCGTCTCGGAGGGCTCCCAAGAGAAGATACTCTTTGCATTTAGATCTCATCTTTTCAACAACAACGTCTGCCGCATGCTTGCGAGAGGCATACGATGCGCCACCGCCGCCGCCACCGCTCCCATGGCTGAGGTCCATGTGAGAGCTGTTGTGGAATAGGTGAGACGATGCCTGCCCACCCGACAGCATGCTGCGCATCCCCCCGCCACCAAATCGACGGTGCGCAGGAAGTGTTGCGCCTCGTCGGCTGCCACTTCCACCCGTGGGGTCGAGAGCGCAAGACGAGACTCCTCGTGCTAAACCAGTGGCAGATGCCAAACGCGGCATTGACGGTGTCTTGTTAGATCCGCCGTTGTTACCCATGTGCTGGTAGCTGGTGCTGCTGGTGGAGCCCCCAAACGCAATTTGCTCTTCTGTCGATTGATTTTCCAACACGACGCGCTCCGTACGGATTCGTGGTACCACATCGGAAAGCAAGAATTGAACTCGCGCGAGAATAACCTCGCCTTTGTGCTCCTGATATGCCTCAAGGAGGACACTTGCACTCGGTCGTAGAAATTGCAGCGCTGCGCGGAGTTCCTCTTCAAAACCGCGCTCTTTTGGTGTTTCTGGACGGCCAAGTTCCGCGGGCTTTCCATGCCACGCAATCGCTGCCGCAACGCCCATAAACATGGTTTCAATTTTGCTTCGAGAATGCGAGTCAATATTGTTGATGACAGTTGTGTACAGCTTCGTCCACAAGTTGTTGGCTGTGTAGCGAAGCGCGGCGCACACCGCTACGTACTCACCTTCGGACTTCGGAAAGGCAAGCGCAACACCGTCAGGGACAATGCCGCTTGCCTTCATTCCGTCGATTGCAGGTTTCACACTCGTGTCCCATGGAAGGAGTGGCAGTGACTCATGCTGTGCATTGTCGCAGTCTGCTGACGTGCCCACTAGGCCTTGAGCGAGTGCAAGGTACATCATGTGCAAACGCCAGTACTCACCAAGATATGCCGTGTCATCTGCATGTGGAAATGCTGTGACGCCGCTCATTTCGTTGTTATGAGTGTGTGGTGTAGATCGGTGGCGATGCTGCATCAGCTGGACACGTGAAAGCGCTGCAGCGGTCAGACCGCAACGCAGAATGGAGGCAGCTCCAATGGGAACAAACGTTGGTTTCTTGTTGTTGTTGGGATTGGTAGTGCCATTAGCAGCAGCGGCCGAATGCTGCTGAACAACCCCAGGGACGGCGGATAACAACACCTTTCTGGAGGCGTCGAGCGTCGCTTCTGCGATTGCGTTCGTCAGGTCGAGCAGCCACGGCGTTTCCGGCGCAGCGAGTGAAACGGAACACTCAATCGACACAGAAACACCACGGGACAATGGGGTATTGGTTGCGTTCGTGGGAGGTGTGCATCGGACGATCAAAGGACAGTGACCAGCGGTGGCCTCGTCAATCCGAAATTTAGTAGCGCCACGCGGTACCTCAAGAACTTTGGTTGAGGTAGTAAGACTCAGAATGATCACTTGAAGTTGCGGAAATGCCTCGACAGACGTTGTAGTTTGGGAAGTGGTGGGTGCAGGGCTACCTGGTGAAATTCCCGAAGGATTCTTGTGACCCTCACCGATAGGATAGGTGAAGGAAAGCAGGAATGACTCTGCATACGGTGCTACGAGCGGTAAGTCAACGACTTGCTGGAGTGGCACCGGAGACTCGAGTGTTTTGTACTCAGTGAGAGTAACAACTCTTTGCAGTCGCTGTTGCTGTTGCTGTGGTGCAGATGTCTCATTTTCTGTCAGCGACAGTGCACCTGCCAACAGACCAGACACGCCTCCTTCGTATCCAACAATCTCGCCAAGCCCCCGCAGCTGCGTGAGAGTGTGAACGGCAACCTCTGGGGACGCTGATGAAATCTCCAAGCTGGAGAGCATGTGAGAGAAGCAAAACACAATGACACCAAATACAGACTCCTTTAGAACATGATTCATCGAAGCCTTGAATGATGACAAGTCAGGTTTCTGCTGCTGCTGAGACTGCTGTTGGACGTACTGTTGGCACTTTGCGATACTGCTCTCAATGCATTTTTGCGACGACCGTGAAATAGACAGCAGAGTGTTCAACAGGAGCACCGAGCGACGCTCAGCGTCAGAGATGTGAGCCATCAGGTGCAACAACAGTTGAAACAGAACCTCAGCAATCCCACTACTCTTCGTTGCGTTGATGCCAGTTGAATTTGACGTCGCAGCGCTGTTCATCAAGGTGGTGGTGGTGGTGCTAGTGAATTCCATGACAACGCTGGCAGCCTGTGCAGCAAACTCCATGTTGCAGAGGTCCACCAATTTCGCCACAAATGACTCCGCTGTAGGTCGCGTTGGAAGTGTTCGCTGCTGCAGTTGAGGTGGCGTGACAGGAGAGTTGCGATGATCGTTGCTATCATGATGCTGATGATGAACATTGTTCCCCACCACCACCTCGTCGCCGCATTGGATAATGTAGCCAGCTACGAGGGCAATACGATCCCGGCTCATGATACCGACGATGGTGTCTAGTGTCGCAGTAAGGCCCCGCTGCTCTTCGTCACTGTTTTTGTCGGTAGCAGTGGTTGCGGCATCGTAACTAACTTGCAACGAGAACATAAGCTGTACTTGTTGCTCGACGGACACACATTGAGTTGCCAACGTGTGTTTCAGACTTGCAACAAGGGACAGGATCGTTCGTGCGGCTCCACGCAGCTGCTCGTCGGATTGCATCATCATCAGACGAGACATCACGTCATCTGTATTTGTGCACGTTCGCCGAATGAGACTGACCACTTCGGGGGAGCATCCCCGAGCATAGCAATGCACCGCATGATCAATCAGATGCAATGCCGCCGTGAGATGCGACACGAGGACGCGACCTCGATGCTCATGCAGGCGTTGCATGCGCTGTTGTTGTTGTTGATCCTGTGGCAACGTGTTGTTCGTCGTCGGCTGGTTGGTCGCCAGAAGAAGAAGGAGTGCGGAGATGCTGTCAAGAATGCTGGCGACAATTGACAAGGCTCGAGGTACCGACATAGGCTCAGGATTGGAAAAACTTCGCCAAACGCCGCTCATCTCAGAGCTAAAGCGGCTTTGATGGAACAAAACGGGAAGCGTCAGCACTCGGTTCAAGGCGGTAGAGAAGCAGAGCAAGTAATCTTTCCACGACGTCACACTGACTGCTGTTGCGCTTCTGGCAGCGGGCGATAAAATAGTATTGTGCTTCTGGTCAGCGGAGATTGTTGTGGTTTCTTGCTGCTGTGGAGCACCACTTTCAATGATAACTGCGGGACCAGAAGTTGCACTGTTCACATACGAAACCCATTGCCCTGAAGGTGGATGGAAGGAAAGCGCTTCTGTGGCACGGGACAGGGTCGTTCGGCACTGGGTTATGACAGCTCCAGTGTCTTTGCGCGTCCATGTACAGAGTCCAGTGGCGGGTTCGAGCCAAAGAACATCATTGACTCCCACCACTACTAGCACTCGAGCCGACACAGGGCACGGCGCGCGGAAAACTCGGTGAGACTGCTGCTGCTGCGACGAGCGCTGAACCCATACCAGAGGGGCTCCTTCGCACAGCCAAACGAGGTGTTGTGAAGCCCACCTTGGCTTCCCCTCTTGCCCATGAAACGCACAGTCCATTGTCATCTGTTGTGTTGTGTCACTTGCATGACTGGGAGGAGAATGCGGCACGGCTTGGAGAGATGAGTACACATTCAGTAAAATCCCATCACCCTCGTCAAGCCTCGCCACCAACAAGACTGCTGCAGCGACCTGGGCAGGAAGCAAGTTATTGTTGTTGTTATTGTGCTTCGAATCGAAAATGGTCTGTTCGTGCTCCACAAATTGCGAAATTGCAATCGCATCCGTAAACGCCGCAACATGAGAAACGAAGCAGCTTGATGTTCCGTACAAGAGGATAGGGGTGAGAATGGTGCCTTCTGACAACTTGTGCTTGGTGCTTGCGCTGCTGGTAGTAGCACTGCCGGCAGTGGCAGACAAGGACGCTGATGTGATAAGACTTGTCGTCGCTGCGATCGCACCTCCTCGTCGTTGTTGCACTGACATGACAGCTGCACTTCCCATGATGGGCACTCCGTTGACGTAGACTCGCCAGCCAGAGTTCACGGAAAACGTGGCGTACCATCGAATATCGTTGACATCACCGCTACAATGTGACGAAACTTGTTCGCTATTTGTACGACGCTGAGCAACTCCGAGCGCGCCGGTAACACTGACAGCAACCACCGAGTCCCCATTGTTAAAATCAAATGAAAGTGTCTCGTCGCTTCCGTTTCCAGATCCTCCTTGTAGGCGTACTTGAAACCAGCACGATGTGGCGCCTCGGGCAACATTGCCAAAAGCAAAGTGCGAAAGATTGGCTGGAATGTTGAGCTGTGAACCAGCAGAGGACGGCGAAGTGGCCAGCACACTCAGCAGCACCACTTCACACGGATATTCAGAGCGGCTGGACGACGCAGCAAACGAAGTTGTGAATGCTACTGAAAACGAATCGGTTGATTTCGCAAGTCTCAGGGCTGCTGGGGCGCCGCTCACAGTTCGAACCACGCCGTGTGTACCTCGTCGTCGAACCAGTTGCAGATTGTACAAGTCGTCAGAGACGAAATGCGGCATAATAGGGGTTGTAGTTGCTTTTCCTGGTGGGAGCAAGAGACCTTGGCGTACTACAGAGGTTGGCGATGTGATCGTGGGTACTCCAAGGTACTCCAAGGTTACCGCGTCAATCACATGATACGTTGCCTGCAGCGTTAATAACACAACTCGTGTCGTTGGGAACGCGGGGTCAGCAATCGCCCCGCACACACCGTCGGATGCATCCACACAATAGTGGCTGTTACGTTGAAGAATCCGCGGAGGATGTGAGGCAGTGTGTTGTGTTGTGGTGGTAGACACTCGCAGAACTCCGACATCGGTGAAAAGCAGGACACCACCTTCATTCGTCGATGCGTCAGGCAAGTGTTGTTGAGGAATTGTGACTGGCGGAACGAACACAGCAAACACACGAACTGTGGACGTATCCCCTTCCTCAGAAGTGTTTGTTTTTGTGGTTTGCAATAATGCGTTCTGGATGCTTAACACAGTCGATTGATCGGTATCCGCCATTGACGACGACAACGACGGACTACCACCGACTGCATCGCTGCTTGCAGAAACACTTCCCGACTTGAAACTGTTACTTCGTTTGGACACCACTGTTGAAAAGAGACCCTGGAAGCGGGCGGTAGGTGCGCTAAAACGTGGAAGCCCCGTGGCCAACCTCATCACCGATGCGTCTGAGCTAAGGTCAAGCCACGAAGAGAGTGTTTGCTGTTGTTGAACTCCTCCTCGCTGCTGCTGCGACGAAGACTCAATGCCGAGTCGAATTAGCGGGAGCACTTCCACGATGTCAACGAATTCGTGAATGACTGCCAGGACCGACAGCAGCAGAGACGCTTGCTGCGATAACAGTGCTAGCTTCCACAGCAGGGAAACTACAACAGCAGCCCATTGGCGCTGCTCTCCTGCTAATGACGACGACGACGCTTTGCTTTCTGAGAGAAGGTTGACGAGGTGAGTTCGGAGGTACGCGAAGAGGTATCGCCCGCCCCACGAACCTTTGACGTCGAACAGCCCCGTTTGCCCGAAAGTAGCAGCTCCAAACAAAGGGGAGGCTTCCTGCGATGTTTGCTGTCCCCCAAGCAGATGCAATTTCTTTGCCTCTTGGCACAAATTGTCCAAAAGCGAATGGAAATTCAGAAGTGCGTACAAGGGGAGTCGCACCTGTGGATTCAATTGAAGTGCGATGGTGGCGTCTAAAGAACTTGCACCAACCGATTCGTGAAAGGTGTTGGCTACATACAACACGTTTTGCTGCTGTTGTGGCGCAGCGGCGGCCCAAGGTTGCTGCTGGGCCGTTGCCGTCATCCGCAGTAGCTCTCTGTCTTCGGCAGTGAAGTCTTCGTCGTCGTCATCGTTGACGAATGTTGAAGTTGTTTGTTGAAACAGTGTGGACAAATGTTCCCAATCTGGGTTCGAATCGACATGTGCAACGACAGACGTTTTGTTAGCCGCCGCAGCGCTACGAATATTTCGAGCTTCCGCAGTGATGGCTGCCCTCACCAGCTGTGTTCGAATCGCCGATGACACGGGAGTCCGATGACGCACGACGTACTTTTCCGCAACGGAACGCAAGTAGCACGCAATCTGGTCCACGTCAACGCTCCTCGAGTTCATACGCGGCGCTTCGGGAAGGGGGACAAACGGGGGGAAGGAAGCACATTTTAGTGCATGCGGGACGAACGCCCATGCCCGAGTCAGTAGTTCTCGAGAACTGTATCGCACCAAGTGCTTTACGTCTAGCCTCGAGAGCAACGCGGTCCCGCCACCACCACCGCTTTGTGGTGCAGTGCCACCATCCCTACTTGTAGATGTCGGTCCTCCAGTAGCAGCACCTGGTGGGGCAGGGGACCTACTCCCGATTGGTGAAGGTTCATCACCGTGAAGCGACGACTCTGCAACCCCACTCTCATTTGCTAAAAACGATGCCACGATAGACTCGAGCTGAGGATCCACGGCATTGCTGCCAAAGAGATCTAACACCACCTGAATCTCGTCGCTCAAGCGCTGGCCTCCAGGAAGTGAGTGAGCCGCTGCCGGTGGTGCAGAATGAGTGTAGGGCACTGGTAACCGCGACACATGCGGATCTTCTTGGGAATCGGTGGTCGGGGCGATCGCCGCATTTCGTCGGGGTGCGTCTGGTTGATCATTTCCGCGACCTCCTCTGGCGCCCAGTCCATCATCTGCTATGGACGAGTCTGTGCTGTAGTCTGCATCGTCGCCAAAGTTCACGTCATCGTTGTGATCACGACTATGGGGCGATGTGCGCCTCCCAGCGGAAGCACTACCCCCGCGACCCCCTCGTCCATGACGACGCCTGCGTGAGGGCGAGGGACGACGGTCTGGGCCTCGTTGCTGACGATGCGACAACAACCCCTCCTCACTCTCGGATGAGTTGGACGTATCAGGCACCTCAGCACCCTCCTCTTCCTCCTCCATGTCATCGGCGCTGAGATCGTCCTCTTCGTCGTCGTCGTCATCATCATTCCCAGATCCATCACCGGTACTTTGGCTGTTTGAAAAGCTTGTTGCCGTTTCACTACTTGACGACGTGTACGAATGGGTGGTGAAGTGTCGGCCGCCAACGCGATGGGCGGCGGGCCTCTCGTCGTCCTCTCCTTCATCAGTTGTGTCTTCTTCACCAGCTATCATGCGACGGCGCATTCTGCTGACGTTGTTGTTGTTGTCCTCGTCCTCGTCATCGTCTTCATCGGCAACAAACCACGATTCATCTTCTTGTCGTGCATTCCACTCAATATCTGAGGAGGATGTGGACATTGACGATGACTCTCTTCGAAAATAAGGGAAAAATAACCTTGTTTATGGAAGGAATTACTTTTTTTGATGTGCTTTTGTTTGCTGTGCCTTGTTGATAATGATCTTGTTTTCCTTTTTCGTCTATGGTTGTGTTTAGTTCGATTTTGTCACTTGGTTGTGTGCGATACTTTTTTGTTTGGTGGTTGCTTTTTTTGGTTATGCAAACAAGCGAAAGTGGGGCTTTTATTTTTAGTGCGCAGTGTACGTTTTTGCACACTGTAATTGAGCTCAAAAAACACAAACGATGAAGAAATGTACATATTGAATCACGCTGTTTTCGCGTCAGATCTCTCTGCCTGTATCTGCCTTTTACTCAGCATTGACAGACGAAGCGATGGGCAGACGATGAGGAAGCGCAAACCGATGACTTCGATCACGCCTCAAGCGACACAACTCCAAGAAATCATCCCAAAGAGCCATTATCTGTTGGCGCATGTGTCTTTCGTGCACTACCGTCGCACGAAGTTGTTGCTTCGCTCTTAAGATTGGGTTGTGCGAGATGGATTGTGCCGCCTCTAAGGCAACCACATTCTGCTGTTCAACGTACTGCACAAAGTATTCTTGCGCTGGATTTTCGATGGTGGATGTGGCCAGCCCAGGAGGAGGCGGCGGTGCCTGTGAAGATGATGATAAACCGCTTTCCGTGTCAACAAGGCGATATGGGTTCTTCCGTTCGTATTCCTTTCTTGTGAGAAAATACATGTGATAATCCCATTCACCGGTTTTGGGGATATGCGCAGGTGCTCGAGAATTGACATCGTCTCGGATTCGGAAATAGGTTCGACGTATCCGTTCGTTGTTGGCAAAGAAATAGAGGCCGTCGGCGATGCAGTGTGCCAGTTGTGCGTCTTCTTGCGCCCAGGTGGAGCACAGTAGCGATCGCGATATTTCTTCTTGAACACAAAGAAGTTCCTCTGCAGAGGTTGCACTATGTGCATACCCTTGGAATGTCATTAGAGAAGTGAGGCGTTGAAACAATTTGTTTCCTTCTTCGCTTGCACTCTCTAAAGAATCTTATTTGATGTGAGTCTTCCGTCAAAAACACAGCAGAGGGGCAAGGCATGAGAACGCTTGAAATGATGTGGAGAGGACGACTCATGCGGACTGTTTTCTCGTTTTGATTGGGAATTCCCCCAAAAGCAGTTTGAAATACGCAAGCAAAACCGATGCATCGACAAAACAATAAATGAAACTTTCTTCTCGCTCCTACTGGCGCTTCTTGAGCTTTTCTTGAGCTTCTTGGGCCGTCGTTCTTGTCGCGACAACGATATCACCAACGCCAAAAGCGTGGCGAATGGCAGCACCAAATGGCACTGACTTTTGGATTGATTTCTGCAAGATGGTCGCCTTGACAGAGAACACCTCGTGATGCATGGCTGCGGTCACAAACATTTCGAAACACAGCAGAATGTTGCACAAGGCGATCTCCTGATCTTCAACAGTGGACGCACCGTGGGACCACGCCAGCATGCGGTGCAACCAGCTCGAGGGCAGCAGGCCGTACGAGTGCGCGGTGGTGATGACCAAGTATTGCCAAAACGAAAAGAAAATCACAAACTTGATGCTGATAAACTTTCCAGTGGGGTGGAAGTCGTGAATGATTTTCTTCGTGCTCAGGTAGAGGTAAAATAACGCGGTAAATGCAAGCGTCACACTGACAGTTTTTGTCACCATCAAATACACATGAGCGTTGTCCAACGCGTAGGAGTTCTCATCGAACACCCCTTGGAGCCCAGTGACGAAACTGAGCACAGTGACGAGAGGACTTAGCACCATGTACTGCACCAGCAACATTTTCCACCACCACAAGAGGTTCCTGGACAGGATCATCGGAGAGAGAACGTGGTTCATGGGGAAGCTGTGAGGGAAGATGTTCACGCGAGGGTCCTTGGCGGCAGCGGACTGCCACGCTTTGACACAGCCATCCTCACCTCCCAGGAAATCCATGAGCAGCGCGTAGAAGTTGTACAGCACGTACGCATCGTAGGTGTCTCGTGCGATCGACTCCATGTCGCGTCGCGGAAAGAGAGGTAGGACCAGAATGAATCCACGGCATAGATAGGCACCATGAGGAGAATGCGAATGATATAGCGCTGACGTGTGGGGTTGGTGTAGGACAAGAGGTGCGAGACAATTTGAATGATGGTCATCACGGACGCAGCTGCCACGAAAAGAAACGATACAAGGAGACCGAAAGGTGCGGCTCCGCGACCGGACAACGCGCTTGCGGGCTCAGCATGTGTGCTGCCAAATAACACAGCGAGTGAGGTTCGAAGAACTTCATAGGCTTGAGCCTGAACGACGTCGGTATTAGGTCCAAGCATTGTTGCGGCAACACCGACGGTGCCTGCGATAAGTGCATAGTTCACACCACCAAAGATTCGGTCAAGTCCTGTCATGACTTGGGGGGCTAAATAATATTTTCTTCCGTTCAAGGTTCTTCACTTTTTTTCTAAAAGTAGACGACATTAATGATGTGGGGAAATTTTCCATTTCTTTGAATACTTGCTCAACGTTCGTGTGGGGCAAGAAGAAAGCATTGGGAGTTCAAATGCGACTTTCATACGATGTGAGGAACGTAACACAACAACGAATGAAGCCGAAGCCAAGCACCACAAGTTGCGACAGTTGGGAAAAAAAAAATGGAGGGGAGAAAGCCACAAATGTGTTATCCCTCCCACAGACACGATGCATGCAGTCGTTTCGAAAAACACACGATTATTCATTTGTGGTTTCCGTTGTGCTACAGCCTCAAGTACGCAGCCACATTGCCAAAACGCCTCCTACACGTCGAACCCTCTCCGCCTGCAAAGAAGATCAAATGATGCGCATTCAACGCGACAGAAGCCCTGACAGACCAGTCATCCCGCACCATTGGGTCAATGTGTGAAAACAACGCTTGACACCCCCCACCGATGCGATCGATGGCGGCGCCCTCTTCAGCAAGTCCCACTTCATCGCGAATCTCTTCACCATCTTCGTTCTTTTCGAGCACAATCGGGGGAGGGTCGTTACAAATTTCTTGGACAAGAGCAATCAGTTGGGAGCGCGAGGTGGGGTGCTCAGGATTCACCGTACAACCCACCACATCTTTGGGCATGTCTTGTGCGTACGCCGACACCCGAGCAAGCCTAGCAGCGCCTCCGAAATGACACGCCTGTGTGACCGTCTCGCCAGAGAGTAGCGCCTCATAAAACCAACGCCCTACAATCCAATCTGCTTGCGTGACAATATTCCGAGGGTAGTGACGTAGCAGTGGCCCGGTGGCTCGATCAATCTGCAAATGGCCGCAGTTCAGCCTCCCGCATGTCCACGCCATTGCTCTCTCCGCCGTGCGAATCGATTCCAAGTGTGCAGTACGATTGTAGCGCGCATTTAACAATGGCAGACGGAAGCTGGAAATACACGTGCGACCCTCCGCCACTTGGAGTTGCGCATCCACTTCCTTGTGCACGTTGTAGATCCCCCTGCCGTGGTTGGACACGGCGTTCCAGTCCAAGGACTCCGTTGCTCGCAGAAGGAGGGCATCAGACACAGTGAGGTACCGATTCATATCATCCTCATCAAAGTTCTCCTCGCTGCTGTCTCCTCCATTGTGACCGGTGGCGACTGGGATCGAGGCCCCGTCGTGTTTTTGCCATGCGAGCTGTACTGCGACGCCAGGGAACCGCCCGTCGCAGGTTGGGAGCCCGTGGTGACCAGCCACCCCCGCGCCTTCAAAGATCAGGTGATGCGCGTTCAATAACACAGAAACTTGTACTCGCATTGAGCTTCGCAGCATTGGGTGCACTCGATGCTCCAATAGAAACGCACATCGCGAGGACCCAAGGTTCCCGGTGGTATTCGAACACAACTCTTCCTTGATGGCTTCCAGTCGAGCCACTGGAAGTTCACGTCGAGGATCCACTGTGCAACCAAGCAGCGATTGCTTCCGTGACACAATGGCAGCGAATCCTTTGAAATCACACGCCTCATGGGCTTGCGTCCCACGACCAACAGAAAGATGAAACCACCGGTCAAAGACCCATCGAGCGTCTGCCGTCAATGCGGGCTCTTTTAGTTCCCGGATCGCCAACATGGTGCTGGGGCTGCTCACGGCGCCGTCGAGATGCGGTGCTCCTGATCGCAACAACGAAGAGGCCGCACTGTAACGTTCTGTCAGTCCATCACAATTCATTCTTGCGCAGACCCACCATAGAGTCGTTTTAATGGAGTTCTCCCAAGTGGCTGGTGCGTCAGGGCGCATGAACTCCGGAATCCACTCCTCTTCTTTCGTTTCTGCTGCTGCTGCTGCGTCGCCTTGAGTTGAGGTTGTAGCATCATTGTCGTCAGTGATTCCGTCGTTTGACATGGCGAGAAGCGGATCGCTCGCAAATAGCGATGATTTTTTCTTGGCCGCTGCCTCCTCCTCTTTCTGCTCCTTTTCCAGTTCCCTCCGTGCGTCTTCCACTTTTTGCTGCTGCGCCCACAGTTGCTCGGCGTCGCTTCGTAAAACGCACACAACAGAGAACCCAGCGCTGCTTGCGTACATGGACCAGTCCACCATCCTCGTCGACTCCCACAATATCTTATCTTTGAGTTCTAGTGTGGCGGTGCTTGAAACTTCGGATTCATGAAGATGATGTGAGTCCACAGTTTGTTGGTTACGCGAGGGAGAAGCATGCGGATGATTCTCTCCATCAGCAGCGCGAAGCTGCACACTGGGGTCCATCGCACGCTGTCGCTCATCGAACTCTGTTTCGTGCGAGGACGCCGCTGTCGCTGCCACTTGATCAGCACGTCGCACAGCCGCCGTCGAAATACGCATCGCGTACCGATACTTCTGTTTTGCAGACTTCATAAAGGTATCCATTAGTTTCCGGTTGACGACTTGTCGTGCATTGTATTCGGCCGAGGCTGGCTTGAAAAAACTGGGCAAGTCACCGCGTCCAGCGTGCACAATAAACGCACCCGGGATCACAATAAAAGGGCGCTGTTGCATATGTAGCTCGTAGAAGAAGCTCATTTTATCATACCCACGACCAACAAACACTTCCTCGTATTTTGGCAGCACCAGCATGTCCAACGCTCGACTACTTTTGTTGACAATCACGTACGGCTCATAGCCTTCAACGAACTCGACAAGGTACGGGTCCGATGCTCGAAGGAAATGTTTCAAGTTTGTGGGAAGGTGACAAAACTTACAATAGTGCCCATAGAAAGACACTGCTTGCTGCTGTGCAACCTGTGCTGTAAGCTCCTCCATTGTTGTTGGAAGAGGCAGTTGTGCAACGACGGTTTCTACCGCTGGGATGACGTACATGGCTGCGTGCAGGACCCATGGCTCATCTGCGAGAAAGGGCCATGAAGCCACTTTCCTTCGCTGAATCTCAAAATTGTAGCGCAGATCCACTTCGCGGTTGTTCGGCACAGGCATCAGGTGGAAGTCGATGTCCATCAGCAGCGCCAAGTCGCCCACGCACCCATCCAGCGCGGCGTTGCGCTGCACGTTGAAGGGGTAGTGCGTCATCATGTCCTTGCCTCCGTCCTCGCGCGGCTCGTACCGGTGGCGGCGCTCCGTCACAAGGTGCAGGTCCGCGTGCCGCGCGATGCACTCGTCCGCCACGAACGCCCCCATCACCGCCGCGACGTCGTCCACGAAGGGACGCACAAAGACGGAAATGGACAGCGGGCCGCGCAATGTGCGACACCACCGAGCAACAGCGTGCAATCGATCAATCGTTGCGTGGGCTACTAAAGTGATGTTTGGCATGTCAGGACTCGGCGCTAATTGAGCTCGGCGAAAATGCAGTGTTACATCGTAGTCTCCTGTCGGAGTTTTATGCACCGTCGGCCATGCACCTGGCTGATCACCGCCGCCATTGAACCAACTGCTTGCGATGAGCGCTGCTAGTAAGATCGTTAGGAGCGCCGCAAGCGATAAAGCTGGTTGTTGGGATACCATCACTTTGATACGACCTTTTTTTGCATTTTAAGAGAAATGAATGAAAGTGAGGTCAACGAAGAGAGGAGAAAATTGAGAGGGATGGCACTCGCATAAAAAAAAGAGTATTTGTGCGATTCACATGCCGGCAGAACAATCAGTGGTGCTTCGGAATAGAAAGCACGTGACAAAAAAACCCCAACATCATTTAATTAAAACAGTTCAGTATCATTGAGGGCTAGATTCGAAAAGAGGCAGGACGCACCGCTCACTAACTGGTGCATTTACGCGACGAGCCTCCCACTGCTCAATAAATGCCGAACTCTCAAGCATTCCAGCGAGTTTCCCATCGACGGTGCGGACACACCGAAAAATGCGCTGGTCGACGCTGTCCTTGATCTCGGTCACGACACCCTGTGCCGTTGCGAAAGCACCGCCTCCACTCATCAGGCGACATACAAGGATAAGTTGTGTGATGTATGCTACATACGCGTGTTTGGAGTACCTACCGAACGCCTTCATGGCAGCTGCAATCGTGAGAAGCATCAAGGTGCGCGAACCTGAGCCCCACGCCCAACAGTGTCCCCAATGTTCTCTTGGGAGAGCAAGCACATCGGCATCGCTTGGTGCCTGGCACGTGGCCTGCAACTGATCGCGTCGCATCGCGAACAATCGTCCAAGATAGCGACTACTCGCATCAAGTCCCATCCCCGCGTCAATGCACGACGAGGGCCTCGCTGCACACTCCCTGACCTTTGCGACGAGCTCTGCACGGCGCCTTTAGAAAGGTGTTCGTCACCACAGTGGTCAAAATTCATTGTGTTAGCAATTTGATGCAGATGGGAGAACGGCTCGAAGCGCAAATTTTCGACTGCGTTGGGATCAGCCGGCATGATCCTGAGAAAGCTTGACGACGAAAGCGGAATCGTTTGTCCAATGTCCGTATCTTTGAGCTCAATGGACCTCTCGCCGCTGCGGTACTTCACGGTTCTCTCGCCGCCAAAAGCAGAGCCCGCAATATCCATTTTTAAGTAGCGAAACATCAGCTTTACTTGCCAATACCCACCGTTCTTGGGCGGACAAAAGTAAGAACACGCCGCGTAGCCCAGTTCTCGGAAAACTTCTCCCACTCGTGGTGGTTTATCGTGCATCCGCGCCGTCGGTGCAATGATGTCGCCTGGAGCAATGTACGTCGCGCCTCCCCCCACCTCAAATAGTGCCTGGGGTACAACAACAACGGCGTTCAGCTTTGGCAAGCAAACGACCTCAAGTGTGTATGGGCCAGTGGAAATATCAGCGTGCTCGTCGGACATAGGGCCAGGGTGTGGGCGGTCTCGAGGCTTGTCGGCGCGGAAAAAAAGGTATTGCCCCCCCCCCCCCTGGGTTCAAGGCCGGTACGGAGTGTGAAAATCAGGGGATGCTATGTCTGTGATGTGAGTCGCACCCGAACTGCAGCAGTTGCTTGCGCACTTGATCGACACGCGGAAACCAAAGCTGCGGTGGCGAAGACGACCACTCAGCCAATGATTGTGGTCGAACAGGACCTCAGCGCCTGGCCTCGCCACACATTCCTCCGCGCTTGGGGACTCCACTACAATCGCTTCGCAGCCCGCGGCGTAAGCAACGAATTACACTTGCTCGCCAGGCCCGTCCAAGGGCTCTCTGGAAAGCGTTTGCTCGAGGTGACATTGCGTAACACGAGTCACCATTGTTGCTCGGCATTCGCTGCCAGACGAGTGAGCACGGGTCCATTCCCCTAGACTCACCTGAAGCTGATCAAAAGGCGGACTTGGTCCTGCACGGCAAAACTTCTGGAGAGTTTTGTAGTGCAGCTCTTGCAGTTGCACGAAAGGGGAACTGTTCTCATCTACAGGCACCATCACGAGGAAACCCTTCGCTACGTACAACGGAGTACCAAACATGGCAACGATGGTGACGTCTCCTTGTTGTAGCCAACAACAGGATGTTGTCGCACGCAACCTACTTTGGTGGTCACGTCATACACGTTGGAATTGCTTTTTTCCCAAGATATCTTGACGATCCGCATTTTCGAAAAGTCTCCTCCACGATCCGCATTTTCGTCCTCATTCAAACTAAACACTGTTGACCCGTTGACCTCGAGGCGATGCAAGATATTTTCTCCGAGGTAAACGCATCCTCTAATCATTGTTGCTGTATGCGATCAGGCACTTTGCTGTAAAGTTATTAACAAAGAACCAAGGGGAAAAAAATCAGATGGACATACAAGGTTTCTTTTTGCAATCGATCAATTGTTTTGTGGGCCACTAAAGTGACGTTTTGGCTTGTTGGCGCTAATCGAGCTCGATGGTAATGCAGCGTGTCACATCGTTACCCCCCATGACGGTGTTTTATGAACCGTTGGCCACGCAGCCTGCTTGATCATCACCGTTGAACCAGTTGGCGGTGAGCGCTTGTACGATGGCTACGATCACTACAAAGCGATAAAGTCACTGGTTGGGAGAAAAATGAGAGAGGCCTCGCAAAAATCCAGCATCGAAAACAGGAGACTATCAAAAAAAAGGAGAAGAGGTTCGATCATCGGCAATAGTATCCGATCTCTCCCACTCTTGTGTTCTGTGTGTTGGCTTGAAAGATGAACCCCTAGGAAGACGAAGAAACTGTAAATGTGGCAAAATCGTCTGCGTCAGTGTTCTTGTTGTTTGACTTCGTCTGCGTTTTAGGTGCCTTTGGCTTCTTTTGTTTTTGCTCGTTGCCGTCGACTATTTGGCGAACCCAAATGCGGCATTTGAAATAACTGTTTAGCATCGCCGAAAGGTCTTTGATTCGAATTGTTGAGTCTGCTTCGAAATGGACGGTGAGAGTGTTCGCATCGGCCTGCATCTCCACAGTCAGGAAGTCCATGGAGCCTATCGACGACCAGTAGGCGTCGTGGTATTTTGCTTCCATGTCCACACCACTGCGCGCTAGCGTGCTCAGGCTGCTGAGGAACTTGAGGATCTTTCGTTCGAATACGCGTTGACCTTCAAACAGTTGCAATTCCTTCATCGTTGCGACACGGTATGCACGCTGCCGCTCCGTGGTGGCCCCGAAGCGTTTCGAGGGCTGTAGAGTGCAGTCGATCACCTCTCCTATCCCAAATCCTTGATCGCCATCGTGCACGACCCAGTCACCAACTTTGAACTCTATCTGGGACACGAAGGTTGAGGAATTGCTGCTGTACTTGCCCTTTATCGTACATACGAAGACTTTTGGTAGCGCGGTGTTCCAAAGACCAACGTTGCTGAAATCAGCGAGAGCCGATTTGCCCTTGAAGTTGCGCACAGGTGACCCCACATGCATCACGGCCAACGACGAGTCGTGGCGTCGCCGTTGCACGACAATTGATTTGCAAATAACTGGAATGGGCTTTTGTAGCTGTTGTTGTTGCAGCAGTGGCACTTCTTTTTCGTCGCTGCCGCCGACCGCACTCCCAACCGAAACTGCCATCATCTTATTCTTCTGGTTGGCCAATGGCTGAGCGAGAAGTGGAGTGGGCGTGAAAGCACTTGGAAAAAAGATACACCACTGATGTTGAGGATTGTTGTGAGTTGGCACGACGGAATGCTCCTCGGGCGCCAGCGGTAGCATGCTCACGGCTCCAGGAACAAAAGGTTGGCACGTGTCAAAGAGTGCGAGCACAGGGAGACCAAAGGGGCAGTATATTGGCTGTTGTGACGGTTGAAGGTCAGCGGAAGCAAAAGAAGAGAGGGGCTGTGCGGTGGTGGTGGTGCTGCTGCTGCAATGCATTTCATCAATAGCTCTTTGGAGCTCCATGGCGACTTTCAAGTCATCGTCCTCTGTGAATGGCATGGTAAGACTGTAATCCTCACCCTCGAATCAATCAAAAAATAAATCGAAACACATATTTCGATTCCCCCACCCCGCGGTTACAAGTAGTATAGAAGGATGCAATGTTTGGGTTGTTTTCGTTTTGCGACGGGGGTATTAAAACCAAAAGAAAATCGAAGTAAGCAAATATTCTCAACGAAAGGCGAAGAAACGATGAGGACTGTGTATCTTTGCGTTTGTCACACTTAACTCCCCCCCCTTCCCCTGTCCTCCCCCTGCTACTACTTCTCAGACTGGAAACGGCGGGGGAATTCGTGACACATGAGCATCCATCAGGTCTTGTGGGACTCGAGTGTACACTGCAATCGGCCCAAACCGATCGCGACACGTGGGACCGCCAGCGCCTCCCGCGAAGTAAATCAAATGGTGAGCATTGAGAGCGACTGACGCACGAAACCACAGTTGATCCTGTAGCAATGGATCTATCAGGTCAAAGATATGTGCACACTGTCCACGCACGGCGTCAGGAACATCCACGGCGATGACACCACCGCCGCCGCCGCCTTGATGGACAGCAGACGAGGTTGACGACGCACGAGCGATCACTACGCCATCACAAATTTCTTCAATGAGGTCTCGCAGCTGACGCTTTGTGGGGCGGTAGTTTGGATCCAATGTGCACCCAAGCATCATCATCGTGGTCTTCACATCAGTATCGTTGTTAACCACCAATTGATGATGGGCGCGTCGTGCTGCATCTGGTGGTGGTGGGGATGCGAACACTTTCGATGATGTCGTCATCACGCCGCGAGTATCAGGTGGTGGTTGTTGCTGTTTCACCAGCACTGCATGTCCACTAAAGCTGCATGCTTGATGTGCGTCAAAGGGCGCCACTTTGTCATCGTGCTGCTGCCGTCGTTTATGCTCGGCAAGAGCAACATGTAGCCATCGGTCAAACACCCAATCTGCTTCAAGGATTGTGTTGACTGGATAATAGCGCAATGGCCGTGAGGACAGTGATATGTTCTGTGGAGCCTCCCAGGACGCCATCAGCTCGCCGCAATGAATTCGCTTGCATGCCCACGTCACACCAGCGACCAGCCGTTGAAGTTCTTCTGATGTTAGCTCATCCTCAACATGATGATACTTGGAGACGCAACTGAGACCATCAACCGGCGGCATTTGGCTCGCCAGATCTAGCCACCTCAGGCTCCTGGTCCCACGCCACAGTAAGTCGTCGTCGATCACAATGTGGTGCTGACTGTGTGGATGACGAGCACATTGAGAGACCGCATCCTCCTCCTCGGTATCTTTGGCTGCTGCTCCTCTTGTCCTACTGCGACGATAGTGGACAGGCATCCTCCGACAGTGCGGCGGTGGTGCTTGGGGTAGCGGAGGGGGAATACTTGATGATGCCGCAACTGCTTCGACATGATGCTTTCCCCCATGAGCATCCGAGTCTTGAACCTTAAGACGGTCACTGTACCGTTGCTCACGCTCATACGCGCTTTCTTCGTCGACAGTGCCATCGGCGATCATTTTGGCGCATTCAACGCGGCGAGGATGATAGCGCTTCTGAGTTGCTGACATAAAGTCAGTCCACAGGCGTTTATTGTGTTCCTGACGAACATAGTACGCATTCACACCGTGCTCCACTGCAAGTTTCGCTTTATCTCTGGTCTCCGTGAAGACTTCGGCATGAAATACGTTACCGCGGCCTTGGTGAGCGAGAAAGTACGACGGCAAGACAACAAATAGCCGCTCTTGCTCAGCGAGCTCAAAGAAAAACGACATTTTGCTAAACCCACGCCCAACAAACGAGCTGTTGTACCGCGGGAAGGGCACCCATCGAGCAGCATTGGTATTATCAGCAACATCATCCCTTCGATTTTCGGTTTGTTGACGCGCAATGCATGCGATGCTGCGATAATGCGTCTCACTACCGCTACCACTGCCTTGGTCAAACGATGCTGCCTCGGACAGATCACAACTGCTGCTGTCAAGCGTGCACATCGATGAGCTCTTGTTGACAATCACGTACGGCTCGTAGCCCTCTTCGTAATCTACAAGATACGGCTCGTTTGATTTCAAAAACGTTTTCAAATTCGTTGGCAAATGGCACCATCTCGCTGCGTGGCCATAGAAAGGACATGCCTCTTGTCGTTTCACGGCAGCTCCAAGTTCCTCAAGAGTTTTCGGCAGCTCCACGTCATTCGACACAGTTTCAATGGCGGGAATGACAAACACAGCAGAATTTGAGCGCCAAGGCTCGTTGATAAGAAATGGTGATGCCGCAAAATTCGCACGTTGCTTCAAAAAATGCGCTCGGAGGTCCACTTCGCGGTTGTTCGGCACAGGCATCAGGTGGAAGTCGATGTCCATCAGCAGCGCCAAGTCGCCCACGCACCCATCCAGCGCGGCGTTGCGCTGCACGTTGAAGGGGTAGTGCGTCATCATGTCCTTGCCTCCGTCCTCGCGCGGCTCGTAGTGATGGCCGCGCTCCGTCACAAGGTGCAGGTCCGCGTGCCGCGCGATGCACTCGTCCGCCACGAACGCCCCCATCACCGTCGCGATGTCGTCCACGAAGGGCCGCACAAACACGGAAATGGACAGCGGGCCGCGCAATGTGCGGCACCACCGAGCAACGTGATCGATTCGATCAATTGTTGTGTGCGCAACGAGAGTGATGTTTGGCATATCGGCACTAGGCTCCAGTTGAGATCGGCTATAAAACAACGTCACATCGTACACTTCGTCCTTCAAACCAAATTTCTCAACATCAGGCCCAGTAAATCTAGGCGTTGGCGTGGTTGCATCACCTCGTTGCACAATCATCAGCACCAACAGAGTCAGAAGAAGCAGACGAACCATTATTTCGTCAATACGACTTTTTTCCCTTTCACCTCACTTAAAAGTCGTACCAACGCGCAAAAAGAGGAACATAAAAAGTAACTTTGCAGAAATGCAGAAAGCGTCTTGCAAGAAAAAATAGTCCTACGATGACCGATAAGTAAACATAAATGCGGAGGTTGAAGGGGTTTATTTTCCCATTGTTTGCGCTGGTGCTTCCAAGGCTCAAACAATTGCTGCGACAATTCCTTCAACCACATAAAAAATAAAATACGAAACCATAACGCGATGAAGGAAAAAA
>CYKH01002187.1:0-13940 GCA_001460835.1 Bodo saltans | reverse complement strand
ATTGCTATCTGTCAAACAAGTGCTTCTCATCTTTTTGTGCTTGTCGTTTGTTGTACATATTTTGTTGCACTAACAATTGGTCACATACACTTTCACACTTTGTTTGCTTTTTCCCAGCTTCTAGTATTTAATCCATACAACGATAACTTTTTGAAACCACTCTCCTCAATCCGGCTGGCTTTGTAGTTAGCAAGACCTGGCCCATATCTGTGATGTCGCAGTGGGAAACGGCGAGGCGCTGAATTTGCTGGAGGGGGGCAATATTCGCAAGGCCCGGGAAGCGATTCGTTGTGGATGTCGTCGGGGCCTGCGGCGTTGTTCTTCGAGACGGCTTAAAGAGTTTGGTGCAGCTCGACATTGGAGATGGAGGGGGGCGCTCGTTGGTGGTGATGGGGGGACGCGTGACGATGGGTGCATACGAGATTTCTTTTGAAGAAAAAAATTGATGAGTTTGGATGCTTGTTGAGTCTTGGTGACCATGACGGGGATGCCGTCGGGGCCGATTGTGACGACTGCTTCGTTGACAAGAGGGCGAGGGGCCATAATATTTTTGACCGTTGACCATTATGAAGACGCAGTTGGGGTGAGTGAAGCACACTTTTTTCCCCATGCGGTAATTGAATTCCGCACGAGTACTCGACTGAGTTGAACGGTTGCGTTCGCCGCTCTGTTGGCTCTTGGGGCTTTTGGGAGGGGCTTAGAATAGCAAAAGGGACCTGACGATATGAATTTCGTTTATGGATGTTGACACACACATTTGAGACATCCGCGGAGATCAAGGTGGCGAAGCTGCACTCTCGAACGACGCAGACGGTTGGAGGAGGCAACAAGGCAGGCAGATTCGGTCTGTATTGGCCTTCGCGTGCTGTTACGCTTCAAAGACGTTGGCGATTGGTGGCGTCTGCTGGGACAGGGGGAGTCATGGCGCCTCCTTGGTAGCAGCGTGCGTGGGAACCTTAAGTGGTAAGCTTGGAATAAAGAGAATTGTTAAAGAGGGGCCCATCACTGTCTTGTAGCTGAGGAGGGAATACAATAAAGCACTTCTACGTTAAAGCCAACAGGTAACAATGTGACGATCGCAAGGAGCTTTGCCGCTACGATGCTTTTTTTAGATACTCTCCCATACAGTGTGCACAACACCGCAACCAAAAAAAAAATCGGTACAGCCAAGGTATTGTTCGCCACTGCAGGGGACAACGCAGACACCAAAGCTATGCCAGTCATTTTTTACCCTTCAAACAACAATAGTTGCGAATGTATCAATCCCATGCCGTGAGACGTGATACTAGAACCGTTTAAGAAATGCTCTGAAGAATCCCAGCGCATTTGCCGATGTTTAGATACTGAAGATTCTGCAGTGCGGCAATACTCGCAATGCCCGCATCCGTGATGGATAGTTCTCAACCGTGTGGCTTGTGTGGGACTACGTCACTGAGACATTCCAAGCGATGAAGATTCAGAAGAGCGCTGAGCACTATCGCGAGGCTGCGTACGATGAAATTCGACTTCTCTCAGAGATCATGACGGCCGATGCAAACCGCGATCGCTGCTGCGCAAGAATGAACGACTTCTTTGAGCATACTGGACCTAATGGGACGCACGTGTGCATGGTGTTTGATGTCCTCGGTGAGAACCTTTTGTCGTTAATTGAGCTGGTGCATTGTGGTGCAATGTTAGCAAGACATGCATCCGTGATGTTGCAGGGGGATAGGGTGAGGCGCTGAGTTTTCTGAAGGTGATACTTTTGCCGTGGGAGGATGAGGCGTTGAAGCTGCTGCGGCGATAAGGTGACGTCTGCTGTAAAAAGGGAGAGTCATGGTGCCTCTTTGTTAGCGCAGTGTGCGTGGGAACCTTAGGTGGTAAGCTTGGAAAAAAAGAGAATTGTTATGGGTTAAGAGAGGGGCCCATCGCTGTCTTGTAGCAGAGAAGGGAACACACTAAAGCACTTCTACGTTAAAGCCCAACAGGTAACAATGTGGCGCAATCGCAAGGAGCTCACCGCTACGATGCTTCTCTTAGAAACTCTCCCATACAGTGTGCACAACACCGCAACCAAAAATAGTCGGTACCACCAAGATATTGTTCGCCACTGCAGGGGACAAGACACCAAAGCTATGCCAGTCACGTGTTACCTTGAAACAACAATAGTTGCGGAACGTATCAATCCCACGCCGTAAGACGTGATACTAGAACCGTCTACGTAAAGTCTCTGAAGCTGCTGTAGCGCCACAATGCTCCCAATGCTCGCATCCGTGATCCCAGCGCATTTGCTGATGTTTAGATACTGAAGATTCTGCAGTGCGGCAATACTCGCAATGCCCGCATCCGTGAGACGGGTACAGCTACTGAGGTTAAGGTGCCGCAGATGATGCAGTGCGGCAATATTTGCAAGGCCTGCATCTGTGATTTTTGTCATGGTAAGGTCAAGGTGCTGAAGATTCTGCAGTGCGGCAATACTCGCAATGCCCGCATCCGTGAGACGGGTACAGCCACTGAGGTCAAGGTGCTGCAGATGATGCAGTGCGGCAATGCTCGCAAGCCCCACATCCGTGATTTTGTCGCAGTAGCTGAGGTTGAGGTACTGAAGGTGTTGCAGTGAGGCAACGTTTGCAAGGCCCGCATCCGTGATCCACTCTGAATAGCTGAATTCAAGGTGCCGAAGTTGTTCCAGAGCGGCAATATTCTCTAGGAACGCATCCGTGATACACTTGCAGCATCTGAGGTCAAGGTGTTGAAGATGCTGCTGTGCGGCAATACTCGAAATGCATGCATCTGTGATCGTGAGTAGCCGTTGAGGACAAGGTGTTGGAGACACTGCAGTGGGGTGATGCTCCGGAGGCCCGCATCCGTGATCTTGCCAGACCAACGGAAGTCAATGTATTGAAGATGCTGCAGTCTGGCGATGCTTGCAAGGCCCGCATCCGAGATACAGCTGCAGTACATCAGTTCAAGGCGCCGAAGCTGCTGTAGTATGGCGACACTCACAAGGCCCATATCTGTAATATTGTTCAGGAGAACGCGAGCGATGGCGTTTCGATGAACGTGACAATTCGGGTTGCATTTTAATTTTCGATGACTGTTGGACCAATGCTAGAGGGAACGGCTTAAAATAGGGAAATGGACCTGAAGATATGAATTTCGTTTGCGGATGCTCTTTCACCGATGAATGCATTTGATCATGCGCGATTAAACCGAACAAGCAAACGAAAATGAAAATGGGGGAGCAATGCGCAGCGCCAGCACGACTCACTGTATCATTTTTTCTTCCAATAGATCAACAACAGTACATATTTTTCTTGTGTGCTTTGCGAAGAAGTTAGCAAACGTGTACGCTGAAGAGTAAGCATTACACAAAGTCTTCGTCTTCAGTGGAGCCCAGTGGGTGATCAGGAATGTACCTCTGTGCATGCCGAGCAAGCTGCGCCCGCAGAGTTTCGCCACCACCACCTCCTCCGTCCTGCGCATACTGCTCTTGCTGCTTCTTTTCTTCCGCGAGCAACTCCACTTCTCTGCGATGGGCGGCGATCGCCTCCAGCATTCGTATCCTCATGGCGATTTCTCGTTGCTCACGTTCTGCGTCGATAGCGAGCTGCTCCAACGCCAGCTGTTCCTTTTCTTCGAGTTGCTGCTGCAGTTTTGCATTCACCTCACGTTCGTGGTCCAACATTTTCTGTAGCGTTTGAATGACAGACGTCAAATGTTGTGTGTCCACTGCCGCCGCCGTTGTAGGAGGAGCGCCGGTAGTGCCTGGTCCTCCGCGGTGGTACGGATCTGGAACCATTGTCTGGTGGTAATGTTGTGGTGGCGATCGAAGCGGATGATCGACTAGAAGAACTCCTCCTGGTTGTAAAGAATGATTTTGGTAATGTGCTGCATTGTGAATTGGTGCAGCTCCAACTGGAACTGAGGAGGCTTGCTGGTGCTGTTGCTGTTGAAGGAGGTGATGGTTCGACGATGACTGGCGAACAGCGTCGAGTTGTTGTTCTTCCAATTTACGGAGCTGGTCCTCCTCTCGTTTTGTTTGAAGCTCCAAGAGTCGCTCCTCAGCTTCGAGGGCGGCCAGTTCGCCATAAATCGCGCGTTGACGGCCCTCTCGATCCACACGGCGTCGGTTCATTTCGTGGTTCACAGCACTTGCGTGGCTGTCATTGCCGTACGGCACAAATTCATCGTAGGGTGTCCCGCTACTGGTGGCGTTGTGGTTGCATTGTGGAAACTGCTGTGCGTACGACGACGGCGATAACGAATCTCCCCCGTTACCGTTGTTGCTGTTGTGATACTGCTGCTGTTGGTGTTGTTGGTGACTTCTTCCGGCAGGCCCAACGCCCTTCCTCATCTCATCCGCTTCGATCGACTGTTGCATTCGCATCGCGTCTTCTTGCTCTCTTAGTTGCGCCAAGCGGCGATGCTTCGCGTCCACTGCTTTCCATTCCTCATCGTCGTACACAAAAGCTTTCTGCTGCGTAGGATGAGAAGAGGAATTGGGTGTCGTGATGAGGTCGTGCTGCTGCTGCTTCAATGGAGTAGTGACTGTTGCATTATTTGTTTTTGCGAAAAAGAATGTGGGCGACGGAGACGCGACAAATAGTGCTGGGCTATTGTGAACAGCAGTCGTGTACAAACCGTCGCTCACGTCATGATGATTGGCGGCAGTGCTACCGTGGCGACCTGACGGCGTTGCTTTTCCGCTGGTGTACGCGCTTCTTAATACCTCTACCACACCGCCGCAGTACCTCTCTAGCAATAGCTAGTAGGGCGGAGGACTTCTACCGCAGCAACAATAGCGTTGTCGTCGCCGGAAAACGCAAACACTGGTGACTTAGTTGAGAACGACCTTGCGGAGCAGTAATTCATCTGGGAGCCGCCACCGTTTTGTTAAGGTCGAGAGACTCACAAAGAAGAATTTTCCTGTCGATGCGTCTTGCTTCACGCGCCATGCATAAGGAGATGGAACCTTGCTGTTGCTACTTCCATCATCGACGGTGAGAGGGTATCCTTGTGGGGCAAACACATCTCGACCTTTGCTGTCTTGGTATTTGACGTAGCAGGTCCGTCCACTCCACAACTGTGTTGACATTCAAGTACGGACGTACTTTATTTTTGGGTTTCCACTTCTCAAAACGGTTTTCTTTCCTTTTCCTCTTCGACAACAAATAGGAGGCACTTTCGCTGATGACATCATTCTTATTTATCCTGTTGGCTCACATATCCCTTTATTTTTTTGAGTTTCCCATCACAACGTTTCGTTTGCTGTTTTTTTTTGATACACAAATTTTCTCGAGGTTCCTTTGATGGAAATTGTTGCACTTCTCAAAACGGTTTTCTTTCCTTTTCCTCTTCGACAACAAATAGGAGGCACTTTCGCTGATGACATCATTCTTATTTATCCTGTTGGCTCACATATCCCTTTATTTTTTTGAGTTTCCCATCACAACGTTTCGTTTGCTGTTTTTTTTTGATACACAAATTTTCTCGAGGTTCCTTTGATGGAAATTGTACAGTTGGACATCGCGCTCCTTTCGCCGAGCGAGGGAGCTCTAAAAAAAGAAAAGTAAGATACAAAAGCAAAACACTGATTCCACATAATGCCACGTGTTACAGGTGGATGATGCGGTACGTTGCCACAATCCTGTCAGTATCAAAGTTGTCATTGTAATAATCATCCGACTCGCCTGTTGAAGGTGCTTGTTGCGGCTCAGCAGCCGTTTCGCCTGCATGCGACGATGCGTCTGATGACTTGTTGAGCGCCAGTTCTGCTTCTGGGTCGACAGTGACATGAAGGACGCGCGCTAGCTCTGCAATCTCGGAAACAGAGAGACACCTCATAATATCAGACGGGAACACTATTTTGCTCTGCGTAATCGTTTGCTGAGGTTGTTGTTGTTGAGAGGATGCATTTGCGCCGTCCATTGTTGTTGAGTACGTATCGTACAGGAGGTCTTGAGCTTGAGAGTTGAGCTCGTCATGGATGCGCTCTTGCTCCGTCTTGCGAAGCTTCACAGTGTATTGCTTGGCCTTTGGCGTTCCTGGGGCATCGCCGGTTGCCGAGGCGTATGTTCGTTGTGTCCTGACATTACCAGCCTTCCCATTGAGGCCACCGCCTGCAGAAGATGAGCTGCCATCTGGGTTCGTCTCATGGGTTAACGCGTACGCGCTGTGAAGTGGGTGGCGGGGGGATTGCACGTCGGAGTTTGTTTGCCGATCTACTGTGGGAAGAAAGGGAGCTCTGGGGGAAATGTACATTCGCTGGTGTGGGTTGTTCCGCTCACTCGTCGTGGAGGAGTAGGTATCGGTTGCTGCACGGCCTCGGTACCGGGGCGCTGACGGGGTCGCTGGGGCGTTATGAAACTCAGATGGGGTTAGAAATTCAACGCTACCTCTGGCGGCTTCGGACGCGGGTGGTTGCGGGATGCGGGAGGAGGATGGTCCGGTGATGGCGATGGGAGCGGGCCGCCGAGGCGACACTGCGCGAGATGAGGGAGATTTGTTGCGCCGCTCATCTAAAAATGCATCGTGATCAAATTTTTGTGCGCACTGGCTTGCGAAGGCCCAATCCCCAGTCAGGTTGTACAAATCGATGTCCTTGTCAACAAGTTGTTTGTGCATCTTATGCCGCGCCTTAGCCAACTCGTCGCGTGACGTCCCACCGTTGACGTTTTCAACGCGCATGGCCAGTTGAATCGGCACACGGAGATACGACGGGTTGAGCTTGTCGCTTCCGATGCGCAGTGAGCTTGCCCAGAGGACCCAAATACGCTCAAGATCGTCAATCTTGAAGTACAATACAAGGCGCGTAATTTGTTTGTGCTCCGTGAGGAAAAAGTGTTGGACAATGGTTTTGCACAGTTCGTCAATGCGAGCTTTTGTTCCGTCTGCGACGAGGGATTCCGCGCTGTGATGCGCAAGTCCATCGAAAGTAGCACCGCGCTGATGGACAGGGGTTGTTTTGTCGCTGAGTCGATGCTTATTCGTGCGCTTGTACACGAGCGTGACAAGGGGAGACCAGACAGCTTGCAGTTGAAAATTGTGCCTTGCTGAGGTTTCGCCTTTGGGGATGAGGAACTTCTGCAGCACTCCGTCCGGCTTGGTCTTTTGGTTGTGGAGGAAGTCAAACAGCGTGTCTTTCGTGAAGTACTCGACGGCAGTGGTAAGTTCTTCATCGCGGTCGTCGGCAGCGGCAGAAGAGCTGCCGTGATGATGATGGCCGGCGGCCGAAGCACTGCCACCACCTCTTGTCCCACGCGTGCTGCTTCGCCCACTGCCTTTTGCACTTCGTGCATGGCTGCCGGTTACTGGAACTGCAACGCTCTTATGATAAAACTGCGCCACAATATCACACCCACGTTCCTCCTCGCAGAAGAATTTGTGAATCGATTGAGAATCTAGCAGCTTTCCTGCACGTTTGACAATTTCCTGCGTCTTGGTGTCAAACGTGTACCATGCACGAGGAAAGTTGTGCTCGAACACAACCGTATCTGGAATAAACGCTTCACGCAGGCGGTGCTCACGAGTCCGATCACTCTTCCACAGGTGGTCGTACAAGAGTGGAAGAAGACCGTCGCCCTCGAGTTGATGCTGTTTGGTCCACTCTGGCTGGTATTGCACAAGCGTGCCGTTTTGTGCTTCGTACCCGTCATGATACGAAATGATCTCCGTTGGGAGGGGACGCTGCAGTGATGCAGCCGCACCTCCACTGGTTGCGTTGTTGGTACGTGCCGCTTTCATTATTTTTTGAAGGCAGCTCTGTTTTTGCTCTTTGTCTCACTTCTTTTAATGCCAAGCTCATAAAAGAGAGCATTTTTTTTTTTGGAAAAATCGAGCAAAAAAAAGGAGTCGTTCTCGGATGAAAAGCTGCATCCAAGAAATCTCAAAATACTGTCTCAATGCGTTTTCAGGGTGACGGACAACAAAACTATTCTGAGAAAAAGAATGAAGGGGCGAACACAAAACAAAAATTAAACATTTGCGGAAGGGAAGAAGTATGAACACAATAGAAGCACACAAACCAAAAAAAAACAAACAACGTAAAGTAAAAGAGAAGTAGCCTTGTAACAACAACAGTGAAAATAAACTGGACACAGTCAAAATGTGTCTGCGGTGTGTGCGCAACGCGAATTTGTTGAACGCTCTGAAGTCACTCAAAGGGTCTTGTGTTTACGTTTTCTTTTCACAGAATGTTATGATGGGCGTGTGGTGGAATCTCTTTTTTTTTCTCAACATTCTTATATTTTGAAAGGTGGATGCGACCGTGTTCGAGTCATCGCAAAAACTAAAGAAAAACACAAGCAAATAGATATCCTCAACGGCTTTGTGGATCTCAGTTCTTGATCCAGATCAGTAAGGGCGAATCAAATTAAAAATGGAACTTGAAAAAGGATGAGGCGCAAGGGGGGCGAGCATTAACTGGAGGCTGTTGGTGTTTGAGATACGAGAATGGAGTGAGAGAGGGTTAGCAAAAACTCACAAGTTGTGAGAGGGGGATGGGGGCTTGTTGTATTGTACGTTTGATCCTTTGCCCGCGAAGAAGCACGCAACATAGATCCTTGGCGATATTGACACGGGGAAGGATTAAAAGTAAGAAATAAAAAAAAGCTGCTGACAAACGTAATACAAAACAAAACAAACAACAAAAAAAACAAACAAATGAACATGACTAACAAAACATCACAGACAGCCGGAATGGCGTGTATATAGTTTATTGTTTTCACCCCCTAGTTCCGTTTACTGTACCACCTGTAAGCTGTGATGCTTCGGGTTGAAACAACTCCTAAAGATCATCTTGCCCACCTTCGTGCGGCGCTAATGGTAGCAACATACAGCCCGAAACCTTTCCGAGACCCTCGCACCTCCAGCTGCATAACTCCGAAAACTTCAGAGGAGTTGGAGCGATCGGCGAGAGTCTGAGCATATGGATGCGCTCTTCGTCGTAGTCGCTGCCTTGAGCGGCCACTGTTGTTGACTTCTGGGATTGTTGTTGTTGTTGTTCTGATCGACGGTATCCTAACCCTTGATCGCGGTCAAATGAAAGATGCGCCACAGTTCGCTTTGAGAGGATTATCGTTGACGTTGGCATTGATGTGCGCGTTGAGCCTCCCCACGGAGTAGGATCTGGGACAAACGCTTGAAACCCAGAGTTGGGGGATGACATCAGCCTCACAACGCGAGACAGCTCAGAGGAGTACCACTCAAACGACGGAGCTTTTCGCGACCCGAGCACCGCCCCAACAAGAGGCTCGATGCCCACCCAGGCACAAATATGAAACTTCGGCGATGATGATGCGGGATGTGGTTGGACATCAAAGGTACTAAACGCACCATCTAATGCGTTATTGTTCTAATATGAAACTTCGGCGATGATGATGCGGGATGTGGTTGGACATCAAAGGTACTAAACGCACCATCTAATGCGTTATTGTTCTGTCGAGCTTGTTGTTGAAGACTACCACCACCACCACCACCTCTGCCGCTGCTAGCTGCGTGATGGAAGTGTAACTGAGATGAGTGTGAGTCACCTCTTCCGATCCCATTGCAGTCAAATAATTGCTGCTGTTGCTGCTGGGAGGGCGAGATCAACGCAGGGGAAAAGGATTCTACTAACATTCCACCACCAGCACCTCCTCTGGCTTCTATGGTGGGGGAAAGCAGAATGGATGCTCCGCCACCACCACGACTGTGACTTCCGCCACCGGTTTGAAACGACGACACACATTGTTGTTGCTGCGCAACTGACGAGGAAGTTGACATTGCCTGGGAGTTCTTGCTGCTACTGGAGTACACCTGACTTTTTTTGTCGGTGGTGACGCCACCCCCTCCGCGGCGCCGAGATACATCTTCTTGACTATTGTTTTCCACGTTCTCACTCATCAAACATTGCACAATCGTTTTTTGACAAGCGATTGTGACGTCCTGCATGCAGGCTACCATACGCTGCACCACTTCTGCACGATTGAGCGTTCGCAAGTTGGCGAGTTCTCCTTCGTCTAAGCCAAAGACGAAACAATCGCCAAAAGATTTGACAATCATCGCTTTGTGAGCTGGTAGACATCTTGCGACGCAGTCGTGCACATCAATCAAAATATTGTGCGAAAACGAGCACCAGGTAAAACCTTCAGTTGCAGGGGGTAACAGTGAAGGCAGTGGTGGTGGTGCAGAGATTGTTGTTGTAGATGCCGAGCTACGGCGACGACTCCTCACCGAGGAGGATATCTCGCCAGGTTGTTGATAACTATTACTAGTACTAACTTGTTGCGGGCGACACTGCTTTACTGAAAGGACGGCAAATACAAGATCTTCTACGTTGGTCGTCATGACTCGAACTGGGGCAACAAACGAGGTTGTGGAGGTGGACCTCCTTGCGTTTTGCGTGCCACCAGCGAGCAACATCGCAGCGAGCAACATCGCTTCTACCGCCGCGCCACGATTGCGACCTCTTTTCAAAAGTCGACGCGCAGCTTCCTTCGTGGGCGCCATTGAACGCAGTAGGTTTAACAAATGCTGCGCTTCCTTTTCGAGGATAGTTTGCGTCTCTTCCAACACCATGCGGCCGGCGTACCGGTCCCGATCCATCGCGTCGAGCAGCACTCGAAGAATTAATGAGAAGATGAGCATCGCTACACCGATGAGAGCCTGAATGAAGATACGCGACGAAAGAAGGTCTCGAATGGGAAGAACAGCGGTGAGAACAAAAATCACGCAGAAGAGAGCCTCCAAAAGCCACTGGCCAACCGGTGGAAACCAACGAGGTCGCTGCAGAGAAACCGTTGCCCCTACGTACATCCACGGGACCACAGAGCCACTGAAGATGCTTTGATCTTGGGGAGGCATGATTGAGGTGAGGACGCAACTGAACATAAACGCCCAATATGTAAATTCCAACAAGAAGATCAGATGGGAGCGCTTCGATACAACGGTTGGCTCGACCACGAATTTCGTGAGGACAAACAGCAAGACTCCAGAACAGCCGCTGCTGAACACGTAAGGCAACGAGGAGCGTGCCTCCCAACTCCAGACGTGGTACATGCCGCTGATAAAGAACATGCACCCTGCGAGTCCGATCATTTCGAACGAGTGCATGATCAATGCGGCCGGCTCATACAAATTGCTTTGATGATGACGGAATTCTTGTTCGACGTGCGCATTCACAAATTCCATGGCCAGACAGTGAAACCACGATCGTCGGCGAAGGGCAAAGGTTTCTTGCGGCATCACTTCATTCACTGCTGCTCCATCGTCCCTGTTGCTCAGGCTTCGGTTGTTGTTGGAGGATGCACCAAGCTGCTGCTGCTGCTGTTGCTGTTGTTGTCTCTGATCGGCTAGTTGTGCTTCTACCACACTACGGAGTTCCTGTTCAATATCTCTAGGGAATCCATCCGCAGCGATATTATTTGTTCTGGTGCTGCCTGGCGGACCACCAGCTGGTCTGAACGAAGCCGGGGTGGCAGGCCCACCTGGGCTCAATGGAGGCGCCACCGCCGCCTCCTCTTCAGCGATAAACGTGACAGGGAAGCCAAGAAGTGTCTCGAGGGGATTCGTTGCCGTTTTCGCTGCTCGCGTTGTAAATAATTTCGACGAAGATGAGCTGATTCCTTGAAGAGACGCGGAGAAGGCTGGCGAACAGATGACCCCTGACATGATCACAAATGGCTGCGGTGTTGGGGGAGCTGCTAGTAATGTTTCTTGCGGACCGTAACGCTGTGGCTCTTGCTGCTGCTGCTGGATAAAGTCCCCCTCTCTTTGTGATAGGATTCCTTGATCGCTCACTGTAAACTGGAGCGATGACGCTGAAATTCTACGTTGCGGCTGCTCGGAACGATTGTTTCCGGCAGATGATTTTGCTGTGTGTCGCAGACGAGTTATCAGTTGGCACTCTTCGACGGCAGCGCCAGAAATAATCGTAGCACAGGCTGCAGGCAAAAGCGACACGTTGGCACTTCCAAGTGCCAGTGAGACCATCACAAAAGCAGAAGACCCATCTTTTTTTGAGGCACTTTTCGGGAGGGCGTGACTTTTGTCAACGACCGAAGATGAATTTTGGGCGACACCTCCAATTGCCGCGGTGGGCGAGGTCGTGAGTGCATCGAGGGTACTCGGCCCAGAATCCGCAGTTGCAGTGGCGGCGCTTTCACTTGCACCGCTACCGCTACTGCCGTTGTAGAGCTCATCTTGCCGGATGTTGTTATGATGTTGGTTGTTGTCATCGAACACTTCACGAGCGGCGTGGATCACTTGCACAGCGCTGCTCAGCATCTCTGATGCGACGAATGCACGCAATGGGGTCGTGGTGGCCCCACCAACGCCTCCTCCACCTCTGTTGCTGATCATCGATGATTGCTGCTGCTGCTGCGATGCAAAGCTTTTCGTAGTCGTCGTCGTTGGTGTGTGGTATATTTGTTGTTGCGAGGGAACTGCAGCGTACCGCGCTGTATCCCCCATCCATGTTTCAGCCGTGAGGGTGACGAAGGGAAGAAGCGCCAATGATGTATCGTTGTCCTCTTCGTCGTCCGTCATCGAAGAAAAACATCGCGCGAAAGCGTTCTCAATGCGTAGCTGCCAACGCGCAAGCCGTTGCACAATCTCCAGCGGGCCTTTGTCGATTGACCACGTTGCAGCCGTCCTGCTGAGAGTGATTTGGCATACGACCACCTCACTAAATGCGCACGTGAGATTTCCACAATTCACAATGTGCCGCACAAGCGGCTGCTCCACAGCCCTGGCAGTTGCGAGGGCTGCCATTCGCCGAACTTCACTGCGTTCACGATTTTGCAGCTCCAACACACATTCCATGGTGAAGGCATCTCGCGCATCGCGTTCTCGGCGATACAGCCAAACAGCACATGCAATCTGTTGGCCAGCTAGAATCACAAGGCTAGAAAAGAATCGTTCCTTCACGTAGGAAGCATTGCTCTGCAATGAATTCGCGACAGAGAATGCGATAAGAACTGCTATCACAAAGAGGATGTGAAATAAAAATCGAATCGGCGCAAACACGGAAGCCGCAAGCACCATCATCATGGAGTTGGCGTCGAAGTTGAACAGTTTATAACACTGATCATAACTGGTGGCGTAGTTGTCTGCCCCAAGACACGATTCTTTGGCGAAAGAGATGTTCGCTGTGTAAAGGATAATGGAAAGATACAGTGACAACGCAGTGACTAGTTCAGTGACGGTTGCGAGCTCGTTCATCCGGATAACTGCTGATTTTGTACCGTTGTGGTGGTGGTGACGATGATGTTGATGATGTTGTGGTTGTTGGTTCATGACCCCTCCAGCCGTTCTACTTCTACTTTTATTGCTATTGATCAACTCCTGGCGCGCAGTTGCCGCCGTGTTCGGGTGTAGCTGTTGCGGTATGTGCAACGTGGGGTCGTCTCCTGCCAAAGGCAACTTCGACAACAACGACGAAGATGATGAGCGTTTATGAAGTTGATAGTTTTTATACTTGCACACCGCGAATACCATTGCGCTAAGAAGACACAACACGACCGTCACCACGTAAATGACAACGAAGCTGGTTGAGTTGCCAGTGAAGGTGCCTACGGCAGCCGCCATCATCACTCCGAACGCGATGGATAACACAATTCTGGTGTTCCAATCAGACATGTAGGAGACAAGAAATCGCTCCTCCACAAGTGGCTCATGGAATCGCAAGAAAAGGGTGTCCCTCCGCGAAGTCCCGGACACCGCAAGGTAGTGTGCGTATGCCAACGACGCAGAGCGTCGTTGGTGCTCTGGGTCCCCTGCTGATGTGCCGTCAAATCCATCGGCGCCTCCGATAATGCTCCACGTGCTTGCTGTGGGCTGTGAAGCATTCACAGTGCCACGATACGCCGCCGCACCACCACCCCATTGAGAGCTAGGTCCCCCATTCTGCGTGGTCGTTGTTTGCCGTGCGCCATCGATGGGATTGTCATTGAAATCACCAATCTGGAGAAACGCGAAAT
>CYKH01002183.1:31050-44738 GCA_001460835.1 Bodo saltans | reverse complement strand
ATGGTGCGTGACATGCCCCGCGCATGGTGCGTGACATGCCCCGCGCATGGTGTGCGATATGCCCGCGCGTCGCTTGCGACATGCCGGGATATGGCAACTCTTTAGGTTTTAGTTTGCCGTCCTCCAGCACATGATCAAATTGTCATGGCAGATAGTTTTTTTTTTTGCCGTCCTCGCGGCAGATGATTGCAATGTCATGGCTGATAGGCTGAAGTGCGCTGATGAACAAACACTCGAGGTGATGTTGCTTCTTTTTCTCTCTGTGACGCGCATTACGGTCGGACTCACCATTCTTTTTTCTTTGTCGAATGCAATCACCACTAAAAGGTGAGGTTGGTCTTTGATCGCCTTTTTTTTTATTCTTTTTTGGCCGTCCTCCCGGCGCATGATCGCAATGTCATAATGATTTGATTTTGAATTTGCGTTATCTGTGATCGCATGTTGTGAGGAATGCTTTGCTGTGCCGCTGCGTGATTGTTTGAAATGAGAATGCGAGTATTTGCGGTGGATTTTTAGTTTGCGAGTTGTGGTTTGATTCGTGAAGAAAAGAGAAGTGATTTTTTTTGGAGAAAATGTTGTCATCCCTCGGTTGCCCTGTACGTTGGCAGGAAGTCGTTTATGGAGATGAAAGCGACGCGAAGCGAAGCTTTCTCCAGATTTGGAGTGTTGGAGAGATCAAGGGCTGGCTTGTGAATCAATAACGACGCATCTGGTGTGGGAGGTGAGTCAGAAACTGTCGCGCTGCCTATTCGAGCAACGATCACGCCGACGCATTTACCGTTGCTTTTCCTTAAAACTGGGCCTCCACACATGGTCGGATCGATGTCTCTGTCAGCTTGCGCCGCAATCACCGTGCCGTAGTCAAGTGTGCCAACTTCGGAGTGCGAAACCCCGTTGATGGAATGATACTCAACGTGCACGTTGTCGTCTGATGCGTTCGCAGAATGTTCGGTTGAGGTTACTCCGCAAAAAGTGAGTTCTTCACCGAATTGAAGAGGTTGCAAATCGACATCAACAGGAGTAATTCCTAAGTGAGAAATTGTAGAAAATGCCTGGTCTTCATTCTTAAGGTGAAGAATTGCGGCATCTGCATTGATGAAACGTCTCTGCGGGAACAGAGTTGGAAAAGTGACAGGCGTAGATGAACCCGCACCCGAGGGACAAAGCAAGCCAGTTGAAATATGCCGCTCGCCAATGGCGCGGAGCCCTGGCGAACGGTCACCAAAAACACGAGGAAACTGGACAGGACACGCAACATGACCTGCAGTGACGATATGATACTTGTGAAATGTACGTGAAGCGCTGTGAATCATGAATCCCGAACCACGTACTAACGGCATGACAGTTGCCCCTTTGACTGTCCAAAGGAAGTAAGATGACACTCCGAACGACAGCATATTAAACTCTAAACAGGGAGGAAGAACGAAGAGCAACAAGTATCGACGCACAAAACCCACAAAAATGGCTGAGATGCTTCAGTAGTCGACTCAAACTTCTACAATGTAATACTCAGATACTTTCAATACACGTTGGCTCGTTTCATAATCCTCATAAAGTCCTCTTCTGTCACATGCACTGAGTCTTTTCCTCCAAAGGTATCACGCTTCGTTGCACCAGCTTGAGGCTGGGAGCTTGCGGCGGATCGGGGGTGAGCGAATTCCATCATTTCACGAAGCTCATCTTCGGTCAAGTCTTGCTCGAGAAGTTCAGCGACCTGTTGAATGTCTTCCATCGCCACATATCCTTTGTCGGCAGCGTCCAACTGACGGAATGCTCGAAGCACTTCTGCTTTGGACTCTCGCTCGCCTGCTTTCAGCAATAAAACACTCATGAATTCGTTGAAGTCAATGGTGTTATTGACATTGCAGCCAACTTCGTTCAAAAGCTGTCGAAGCTCCTCCTTCTTTACTTCGAAGCCAAGAGCGCGAAGGGCTACTTTCACATCCGTCGCTGGAATTCTTCCGGTACCCTGGGCATCAAATAGATCAAACGCCTCTCTCAATTCGCGTTTCTGCGTATTGGTGAGTTCGATGGGTATGCGTTGTGGTGCGTCTTTATCGTCCGCGTGCTTTGCTGACGCATTGGCTAACTGTTTCTGAGGAGAGGCAACTGGCATTTCTGGGATTGTGCAAAAAAAGAGAGAGAATACTTGAATGTGAATTCACAATGATTGCGACAAACGAAAAAAAGGCGAAACAAAACACATCGAAGTTGCTTCTCTCACAGCGAGAAGGATTGGACGACATTGTAGTACCCAGTGGAGTCATCTACTCTCATTTCACAAAGGTCCAATTGAGTGAACGTGACATCGCCAAATAGTTGATGCTGGAATGGACTCCAAACTGCTGTCGGAATTGACCGTCCAAATTCGGCCGCCTGACTCTTGCTAATTTTTGCCAACGTAACATGCGGAACAAAACCATCATGAGCGTTACCCTGCAAGCGAATGGATACTGGAGACGAAGCTGATAAACTTTTTCGCAGTTCCTTTACTGCGTTGTCTAGGCGATAGGACTCCGAGCACGAATGAGCTCTGGCAAAAATAACGCGACCGCCTGCGAAGGTGCCCAAGCCACGAAGATGCAAACGGAATGGATGGCCGCTTGGAAATGCAGTTGCCACCGTATCGGAGATAATATTGACAGACTGCTCCAACGACGCTTGTTCAATTTGGAAAGTCGAAATTGTCAAGTGAAACCTCGCGGGAGGAACTAAGACGCCAGTGAACCGCGGATGTGAGAATTTAATTTCTTCGAACATGGTCGCTGCTACTTTGCGAAAATTGGTTCGCTGTGGCAAGCGAAGTGCTAAAAAATGAGTTGGTCGACCAGATGCAAATGAATCCACCTGCCTAACGGCGCTGGTGTCTACCTCTGTCCGCAACTCACTGCGGCGCCTGGTAATCTGCGCTTCATGGGTTGTAGCGTAATTGTCAACACGGTAGTCAACAGTGCGAGTTTTGATAGGGAAGTACTGGCGCGGAGGGGTGGGTTTTCCATCACTCTCTGAATTTAGTTTACCCAGAGAATGCGCCAAGGACACCGCAGCAGCCCGGTAGAATGTTGAGGTTCTCATCACTAGAAAAAAGAAAACAATCAAAGTACTCACTCGGAGAGGTGAGGAACAAATAAAATCATTACGGAATCGAAGCCTTTTGTCGTGCTCAAGACATGTTCGCTTGGAAACTCAAAAAAAAGAGCGACATAGATACAAACGAAAAAAAGATCGAACGCTAAGCCGATGGGACCACAGTGATGGTGACAGTGGAGTTCTCGCCAATCACAGCCAAGTTGTGTTGTACGTCAATGTGATTTCGAGCGGTGTGAGCCCACGAGACGTAGTCTGATCCTTGTGAGGTTGAAACAACAACATCGAAGCCATTGGGATAGTGTACCGCCTCGTTCAGGTAAATTTTGGTAGTGTTGGTTGTGACAAGCTTGTCACCCTTAAACACAAGCAAGTATGCCTTCGTGACATTGTTGAAGTTCTGAACAAGCGTCGTGCCAGCAACGATCTTGGCGTATGTGCGCGAAAGCATAGATACATATTCCACGTTGAGAGTACCGTTACTGTTCCAGATGGAGTTGGAGAAACCTGTCTTTGGGCCAAAGAATGGTTTGTATTCCCAAAGGAGCCAACTTTGTGCCACTGCATCACACTTGTCGAGAACAGCCCAATCGTACACCCAAGCTTCAGTTAAGAAGCCCCCACATTGAAGGCGTTTCATATCATCTGCACGAGCGGCAAATTGAACCTCGATGCTGAAATCCGGTGGTTTGTAGAAATGGTATGAAAGAACAGACTTGTTTCGCCACTTTGAGCCTCCAGGCACGTCAGTAAATCCAACACCTACCCAGTCCCAGGTAACTCCCTCGAAGAAGATAGCGTGGGACTCATCGACAGAACGAATAGATTCGGCTCCAACATCCCACATCTTCTGAAGATTGACGCGGTCGGCGACTCCTGGCAACATCAGTGTGATGTTGGCAACTGCATCACCTGCCCATGGTTCATTCATCAACTCGTAACCCAGAACAGCTGCACCAGTGTCTGCGAATGTCAACGCAACATTCTCCCAAAAATTAGCCCAGCTGTCACGAAGTCCGTAATTGTTGTCATACAGGTTCTGGAATGCACTCCCAGTAGCTTGTGTGAAGTAGTACGACGACCAACTCTGAAGTGCACATTCTTCTGGCGTGGGAATTCCAGACACTGATGCGTTGTAAATCGGCGACATGGGCCATGGGAACAGGGAATCGTTAGCAGGAATGGCAGCCCACAGCGGCACCCCCTCACCGCAGAACTTTTCGGACATCACATCTTGATGCATGTCAAGCAACGAATAGATTCCGTAAGTTTCTGCATCTGTAACAAGCTGCTTGAGAGATTGCAGATAAGTCATGTTGTACTGGTCACGCTCTGGTTCCACTCCTGGCCACATCGTACCGAGGCGGATACCGTTGAATCCCAGCTCTTGAAATGTTTCCATGTCTTTAGCATTGAACGATGTTTCAACGTTGAAGTTGACCAAGTCAGGAATCCATGGAAAGCTTTTTACCACGACATTCATGCCGTGGAAATTGACTTCACGGAAATGCTCATCAACCAGCCGAAGCGTGTTTGGATGAACAGAAATCGGTTCCGTACCCAGAGTGTGATGGGGTAAAGCAACCGAGTTGCAAATGAACAAAAGTGCTATCACAAGGAGGACAACACGGCACATTGTTTTCTTAATTGTATTGCAAGAAACAACCGTATGGGAAATTCCACAATAATGAGAAAAAATCTGATTGAACAACAAATTGTATGAAGTTGATGTCTACTTGTACACACTGGGGGATCTTTGCCTTTTGTGGGAGTCACGACAGCCAGACATTGCTCTCTGCAGCTCTTTGCTAACACCTGTCCGAAAACCGTCTCTCCCAAGTCTCAAAGGTCGTGGTCTTGCAGCTGGTTGCGTAGGCGGATGAGCGGCGATACCGTCACGAAGTTCTGATCGCCCAGAAATTGCAAATCCATAACTGATATTGTCTGAATGAGTGGTGGTAATGTTGCCTTCACTCCACCCTGGAGTCGTCGGGTTGCTAACGGGAACACCAAAGTCATCAGCCTCGACCTTTGAATGCTGACTGTGAATCGAAATTTCTGGAGCCGCTAATGAAAGTGCAGAGGGTCGAGTTTGTTTTAATAGGCTCCCTTTGATCATGTGCTTCACCAAGATAGAACGGTAACGTCTTTCTTGGTCCTGCAACAAGGTTTCATAAGGGCGATCAATGAGAAGCCTATTGCGCAGTGTCACCCGGGCGCATCTGTCCACGATTGCTCCCACCTCAGTGGTTTCATCATGCTTCAACCGCATGTACCACTGATCAACCAATTCATTGAGGGCTTCAATGCTTGCCATGGACGACAACAATTTTCCTGAAACTGTTTTGGCGCCGTCTCGGGAAAAAGGGGATCGATGATCAATGAGATCAGCAGGGCCCAATATCATTGAATTTGATGCGATTGCGATGACGGCGTTGGCAGAGCTTTCAAACCAGCGCACCATCGCATCCTGATACTGGCCAAACCAAAACTCTTTGTACAATGCTTCCAATTTCATGAGGCTACGAACTCGTAAAAGTTGCCGCATATTCGCCTCGCGCCAACATGCAACTTCTTGTTGTCCGGTTCGGATTTCACTTTCCCATTGTTCCCACAACACCACCATATCAAGATGCCGCCTCGCAGATTCGTCGTTTTGAAACTTCATTCGCTGGAGCAAATGTGACTTGGCAGTTCCGAATTGATGCACAAGTTGCGCCCTTCCTAGCAATTCTTCTGAATCAGTCTTCAGGCGACAGACTTCAAACCACTCGCGCGATTCATCAACTGCAGCGCATCGACTCACGTAAAATGCTCGAAATTGCAACGCCGTCCGCTCGGCGACAACACGACCGCGAAGTCGGAACGCTGCTTTGCGAAATTGTGTCCTCCTCCAAAGTTTTTGCAGTTTTCGAGTTTGCAGGCACGCTGCAGTGTGTGCACCTGCGAGCCATCGCTGAATTGGGTGCATAGGAAGAAATGGTGAAGGCGCGGCAGTATAGTAGGTCCAAGATACAATGGAACGATTCCTCCCCCAGTCAATTGTATCTGAAGGAAACTCGAAGGAAGTGAGCGGAGTGCGACCTTCTGATAGCAACCAATTTTCGTGACGTTCACGACTTGCGCGACCTGATGCCCATGCTCGCCACCTTTTTGAAAATCGGCGCAACAATTCATACGCATTCTTAAGTATTTTCGTGTCAATAAGGGATATTCGGGAAGCTAAGTTTCTCACATCCCTGAGGTTTCTATTTGCTTGTTGTTGCTGAGAAGCGAGTAGCTTTCGAGCTTGATATCCACAAACAACCCGTGCTAGCGTCTGAGATTCTTCTTGGGATGGCAACGCGGGTTGATGAAAGGGCTCAGTGACTTTGTGAATTGATGAGGAAGAATGATTGTTTGCCGCGGTTGCTCCGACATCGAGTAAATCTGAAGCGACGATCCATGTCGCAGCGGGAGCATTTCTTCTGGCGGTTCTACCAAGTAGCGGTGACTCAACGGAAACTGAGATCGTCTCCACGTTTTCGTTGTCGTCGTTCATTGAACCGAGAAAATGCCTGTAAGAAAAGGGGCAGAAAACGACAAAGGCAATTTTTTTAATTTTTTTAAGAGACGCGCTTACGTGAAAGAAAGAAAGGGTTCTTAAAACTTGAGGTTGACATTGAACAACAAAAGTAGACTAAAGAGCGGTAGATCATCGAGCACTCATGTCGAGGTCTTCTACAACTCTGAGATCATTTGCAATAATAGCACGTCCAGGTTCATCAGATCCGGCGCGCGTTGAAACAGAATCAACCAACAGCTGTGATGCCGCAGCGATTTTTGATATTGTTGCTGCGTGCATTGGAACAACCGAAGTGTCAAAATAGATACCTCCGATGGCTGTGGCCCAGTCGCCGAAAAATGATGTGACAATATCAACTTCACATCCAGATAGAGAGCCTTTAGCGGCGGTGTGTGTGTGTGTCAGGGCTTGAGCTATGGTTTTGAAAGCAAACCGCCGCGTCTCAACACGAGCGCTAGCACAATCTGCAAGAAGGTTCACGGCGGAGAGCAGCATTCCGATGGAATGTCGTACAACTCGGCTGTAGTGATGGCAAATAAAATTCTTGAGCTTGTCGCTCCTTTCTTCATCAGTGTACTGCTTCATGAAGTCGAGAATCTCTCGAATGGAATTTTCAGAAATGACAGGGGCAGTCATTCCGCGAAACCAGTCTGCACAAAGGAACATGATGGCGTTGGCGTCACGAGCTTGTGAAAATTTCCAGTTTCCTCGATTAAGTTCAGTGCACATTTTATTCACTATTTCCCGCGATGGTGCAGCAGAGATGGCAACTGATTCGAGCGCGTTTAGAGCAATGGGACTGGGGCGAACGTGCCGTTCATCGTCTAATGCTAACGAAATAGCGCGGCAAAGAAGAAAATGCAGAGGCTTTGGAACATAGCGATACTGCTCACCCTCTTCTCCGTGAAGAATTTCCCTTTGTCGCTTCATGAAAAGTTCCAATTCAACGCGAGGATCTGAGACTTGAAGTCGGAAAGCGAGCTGCATGCTCCACAAGTGCTGCTCGAAGCCCTTGACGAAAGCAACCTGCGCACTCGTTTGCACAGCACCAGGCCGACACGTTCGAACCATTTTAATTGCACTGTCACTCGTCATGCGCTTGCTGTAAATGAGGAAGCATGCGATCATCAATCCTGTTCTACCTAGACCGGCGTGACAGTGAACTAACACACGGCCGGAATTCTTGACATGGCTTTCCATCACTTGAACGCTGCGCAGAACGATGTCATTGTCAGGAGCAGTCATATCAGGCCACGGAAATTCGTAATAATGCACACCGTGTCTCATAAGGTCCTGTTCACCGTTGTAACTGTACCCGGTGCTTTCGTAGATACCATCTGGACCACAGCTCGCATGCTCTCCTTTTTCTTGGAGATTGAAGACTCCAGTGATAGCTTTTGCTTTGAATTGTTGAATAAGTAGGTGCTTCAAGAATAGAGACGTCGACGGTCTTTGACTAGCGATGACTTCGTCCCCTACCCAGTTTGAGTTTAGACCCTCAATAGCAGGGTGCACGTTCTTTCGATCTTTACATACGTTCCAATCTTCATGCTTACATTTCACTCCGCCGCAGAACAACGAACAATGAATGCCTTGCCGTGCGCGATCAATGAAACTATCAACTTTTGCTTCGTTCACTCGAGACCATTTCCCCGTGAGGCTCGCTTCCGATTCAAAGCCTGAACCAGTTGATGTTGTACTCATTGGGGCAACAACAGTTGGCGTTGTTGGGAGATTCTCTGGAGTACCGCTCATAATAAGACTGTTTTGTGTCGGGATCGACTTGAAAAGCAAACAAACAATGACAACATTTACTAGAGATTATCTAGTACACATGCAAAGTTGCTATGAATTGCAACTGGCAGACTGTGAGAATCTGAGACCGTTCGCAACAAAAAATGAGAAGCTCAAATCGAGGGAGTTTACCACTTCGCATACAGTTTGCGTCGAGAGTCGGCTTCTCTTTGTACGAGCATTATTCGAACCTCGTCTTCCAACTCCTCCATTGCCTTTACTCGGTGAGATCTAGTGCGAATCATCCGTTCCATGTGCACGCCAGATTCTCCAAGAATGTGCACTCGAGAGACTTCTTCAACGCGATACAACTTCTCGCGTTTTTTGTGCTCTGTGACTTGAAGTTCAACAAGTTCCTGCTGGGCAGCAGCAACACGAGCCGCGCTCGCTTTGGCTTCAGGATCGTCTTCATCACGCCCTTCATTATCAAACTGAGTGCGATTCGCTGCATCAAACAGGGACTGCGAAACACGACTTTGTGAAATTTCAAACACACTCCCTCTATGAACCCTGTCGCGACCTATGATGGATGTTCGAGGTCCCCCACGAAGACTGATACTGCTGGAAGCACGGAATGCCGCAGCTGCACGGGCAGGCTTCTTCTGAAGCCTCGAATTTTTTGCGTCATGAAATGCATTCGTCTCGAGCCATGGGTCTACGGTGACGGTATGGAGATTGCGATGGTCCAGCCACGTGCGAGCAACACCGCTCATAAACGATGCTAACAATTCGATACTATCGCGCTTAGGGCCATGCGCGTAACAATCGATTCCAAAGTCCTTCCGAAAGTTGCCGACGAGATGAAGAACATTTAGACATGGAAGATCAGAGTCTGTAATCAGTGGCTGAAATTGTGTCCACGCACGCAATGACAACGAGCAGAACGACAAATTAATGACTGCTAACGACTGAAAGTGAACAGAATACTTCCTTCGAAAAATATCACAAAATGCCAAAAGTCCTTCATCCCCGAGATGGGAGCGTTCTGCAGTGACAGACGCGATGGATTTTCGCGCATCTGTAACGGAGTCAACTTCGTGCTTTGTTGACTCAATCTCGGCAACAGCGGAGTCAACGGAGTGAACTACTGTATCAGAAACCGACAAATGAGCTTTTTGCGAACAAGGCAATAAGCAGGATTTCACCGTTGACGGGACTCGTGTGTGGTGCACAGGAGGGTGAAGCACTACGTGCATACCTACGAGGGGCTCGCGAATACTTGAGAAATATCTAAAAAAACACACAAAAAGAAACAGCAAAGAAAATGTCGATACAGTTCCGAAATAAAAATGGAGAAGTTTCAACCACGTAAGCCTTCCACTTGCTGATCTATGACGCATCATGCAATTATGTTATCGGGTCTCTATGGAATGAAAATTTCATGAAGAGGTGCTCGCACTCTTCTTCGCAAAGAATGATGACAACGTAGCCTGTACCATTTTCTTCTTGGGAGCTTCAGCAGGCGGAACAGGGCCTGGTGTCGATTCGTTCGAAGCAACACTACGAGAAGCCTCAGCTGCGGATGCTACAAGAGGAGGTGGCGGCGGTGCTGCTGGTTGAGGCGACACGGCATCATTGGTTGTAGTTCGAGCAGTGGGAGGTGAACACGGCGCCGTTGGGTAGACAGTGGTCGCGGATTGATGGACCGAGACTGGGGAGATCTGTTTCTGCATCGGCAGTGGATCGATCGATGCAGCGATTTGTCCGCGATGAAATTTGAGAGCCTTCAACTTTGCAACACCATCTCCTCCTACACGCTTAAACGTGGCAGGTCCATTAATAGATTTGACAGCAGCAGCGTCAGGCATCAGTTTTTTCGTTGGCGGTTCAACGATAGGTTCTTCATCATCGAGGAGCATTTTAAGCGATCTTGCTACACCGACAGTAAGAAACGAGAAAAATGTAAGCGATACAAAAACTGCTGGTTGCACCGACGCACATTCCCACAAAAGGCGCAACGCTGTACTTTTCACAACAGAATTTATCTGCTTTTGTGCATCTAAGAAAAATGACTGTTCTACAATATTGTCAATCCAACACATTCGGCGACCCAATGTCGCAATCATCGGCAGCAGCTAACGGAGAAGCGTCAATAGGCGCCTTAAGGCCACCCCACGATTTGCCCGTCATCGACAGCAACCGCCGTGGACTTCCGGAGAGTCGACAGCGCTTTTAACAACGTCAACCTGAACCTCTTTAAGGCGACCATAAACGACGTCTCCTACGCGTAAGTATAGGAGCCGCATCCAGAAGTTCGGTGGGCGAACCTTCAAGACAGTGCCCGTTTTAGCTCCTACTGCGTTGCGGGAAGAACTGTCTCTATAAAGGTAGTCTTAGCTTGAGCTCCGCTTGTAACCGTGGTCTCAACGACACTACGTCACTCCATTGTGCTTCTAGCTCTTCGCGGAGGTGCCGCTGGAGTTCCACGATTCTGCTCGAATCACCAGCAATCGCAAGAACATCCGGTGAGACTCCGGCGGACGAGAGGGACGCGTGCAGCTGATCATGCAAGCGGCGACGTGCAGATCTATCGGAAGGCTTCACACTTATGTCGCGGCCAATCTGAGTCATTTGGTTCGTGGGTATTTCTAACAAAAAATAACGGGGGGAAAATACAGTAAGCGAGCTCAAAGTTGTGAGAGAAATATGAGGCGCGTCCGGTCAAGTACGTTAGGTATTGTATAACTCTCTAATTGTGCGCGCCCCACGAGATACCAAATAGGTTCTAAGTTGAGAGTGCTGCACGGGACCAAAAACAGCTGCAAACGTTGTCAATAACTTTCGTTGCTAGAACTGTTGTTGCTCGCGATATCAAAGAGATCTTCTAGAGTATATGGTACAGGGGGTTCTTGGTCGCCTCCTACAGCAGTGAAAGAGTACGAAACACCTTTCTCAAGATCGCGTTTTACGATAATGGTTTCGATGGTGACGCATTCACCACATAAGACATCACCAATGTCACCACCGAAATCGCATAGGGCGACAACATGGCGGGCATTGCGTCGAACTCTATCACCTGGCCGGAAGCGAGGCATTGGTGACGGAGATCGCAGCAACTCCTTTGTCGTCATTCCGAGTGGACGATCGACACCACTTCGCAGTGGAGTTGGGCCACTATTTTGTTCTTGTGGGGAACGAGTTGCGACGAGTTGTTCATTTGATAAGCTGCGATGTTGCGATGGGCGAGATGGGCGTAATGATGTCGTCGACGGTGACTTCATCGTTGAAACTGGATGGTCTTGCGAAGCGACTGAAGACTCGAACCCGCGCCGGAAGGACACATCAACGTCATTGGGGTGATTGTAAGACGATGACCGTGCGAGTTGTGACGCCGCCATGCCACCAGGGCCGCAGCCACGGCTCACAGCCGACACACCGTGGCTGTGATTGTTGTCATAGTCGAGGGACGGGGCTTGCCGAAGTGAATCATAGTGCCGAGGGAATGGCGATCCAAAATCAGCAGTATCGAATTGTGATTGCCGATAATGAGCGCGACTTGCCATATTCGGATCGTAACTTCGAGATCGTGAATTCGACGCAAAAAGCCGCGCAGAAGAGACTACATCTAGATCAAAGGGATCTGTTCGACGAGGTTGCTCTTTCGGCGCGGGGCTTCGAACATTGACAACGGCCGCATCGTTGTCATCGTAGTAAATGGTAGGATCTTGCACTTCAGCATCATCTCCGAAGAAATGAACTGGTTCGTCATCCGAACCATTCGCCGAGATTTGCTTGTCGTCTTTCTCGATTTCTTTTGGTGTTTTAAGTGGAAGGGCTGCATCTGCGCGTGCAATTTCCTCGTCTCTGTGTTTCTTTTCTACTGCTGCCATCACGTACGCAGCTCGGCTGGCGCTAGCGAATTGTTGAATACGATCAGAGTTCGCCAATAAGTAGCGTCGTTCGGCACGAACCGCTGTGAAAACTCTGTGATACACCCATAGCACCACAATTCCCATAGCAGCAGACACAATGCCAACGTTGAACTGAATCCAATCTAATAGGAGGCTTGATCTCCATCCCGATCTCTCGCAGTAGACTCCATAACGCCGCGCTTCACAAGCAGTGCAGCGCCCGTTGCCAGTAACGCCGTTATTGCACGTTCCCAGAACGGACCAAGGAACTGGGATAGTGAGAAAAAGTATGTTACCTTCCCGCATAGTGGTACAGACGCGCAGCTTTGTCGTTTTTTTCCTCCTTCTGGTTGACAGACAGAACGCCACCGCGTCAAGTGAGATAACTGCGAAGGTTGTTCGTTTGTCGCTTCATAACTACCGCTGCTGGTAGAAGCCAGTTCCTCGCCGAAAAAAAAAAAAATCCTTCCCGCATAGTGATACAGCGACGGCAGCTTTGTCGTTTTTCTTTCTCTTTCTGGTTGTCAGCCAGAACGCCACCGCGTCAAGTGAGATAATTGCGAAGGTTGTTCGTTCGTCGCCTCATAACTACCGCTGCTGGTAGAAGCCAGTTCCTCGCCGAAATAAGAAGAATCGCGAGGCAGTTGCACAGCAAAAGAGCTCACCTCCCTGCGCAACTGCGACTTGTAGCACCCGTTGATCGCGATGAGCTTCAGTAACACCACCCTGAAATCGCTCTGTAATTTCCGCGTTGCTCAAAACGTTCGATTTCGGCTTCGCGCCACCTTGAGAAGCAGAAGCTGCTACAACAGCTGGTGGAGGAGCAATAGGCTGAGTCGTTGTCGATGAGCAATCAGTGTCGTAGTACTCCAATGACGATAACGTTGCAAATGAGCCTCCGCTGGTCGAGGATGCAGACGACGCAGAGGAGCTTGCCGCTCCGTCCAAAGGTCGCCACACGGCAACGACTCCGCCATAACAACCGGTAGCAACGGTTTGACTTTCGTGGTCAACTGCTAGCGCGAAGCGATCAAAAATGGCATCACCATCGTACAACGCGTCAAGGTGGTGAGCAAGACACTGAAGAACGCCAACTGAGTTGACGGGGCGCGATGGGTTACGAACGTCCCAAAGCTTCATTCCCAGATAGTCACGTGAGACAACATACGATGTACTCGAGCCAATAAATGAGGCACTGGAGACACTGACAAGAATATCATCGTGCTCAGGGTGCTGGATGGTGTTATGTTCAGGTCTGAGCTCAAACGTAGCGCCGTACCTTCGTTTCGTCCGACATGGCGGATCTCTGAGATCTCCGACTGACAGATGACCGCTGCTGCGTCCTAGGAGAAACAACGACCCATGACTAGGATGAAAGGAAACAGTTGTGA
>CYKH01002183.1:3476-26596 GCA_001460835.1 Bodo saltans | reverse complement strand
CACCTGACGTCGAGCTTGCGGCCTTGGCCATGGCGAAAGCCGAGCCAGCAGCTGAGGTCTTCTTAGCCAACGGAGCAGTCTGTTGAACAGGTGAACTGTTGGTCGGACTACGCTGCTGAGTGCGTGAGGGTGCTTCAGGCTTAACAGTGCTTGCAGGCGTTGCAGCAGTTACAGGTGATGGCATCATACGGCTTGCTGCAGTGTCGTTCACAGAAATGTCTACTTGTGACAACGAAGCGGCGGCATCACTGCGATCTACTCGCGGAACGCTGCCGCTATTGTTGAAAATGTTGAAATTTGATGCTTTGCTGAAGTAAAACGAACGGAGCTCATCAGAAGAAAATGCCTTCTTGGATCCATTTTTTGCGCTCGACATTTTTGGTGACTGGTACGTTCGCTTGTTGTTCTACGAGTTGAAAGGAGTTTCTTCCTTGCACAAAGAAAAACACCAACAACAAAAAACGAAAAAAAATATGGATAGTAGCTTATGGCACTTGACGAGTGGGGCTGCTCGCACGAGTAAAAAAAGAAAACACACACCGAATTGTATATTGCAGAACACCCAGTTCGCATTCAATTGTATCTACTCTATTCCTTTCAGCTGTGACTGACGATTCCACTGACTTCACCGCTCTGCAGCTTCACGTAAAGCGCTCACCGAGCTTGTCATACGACTTATGTAAGATGGAGTTCGATTGACCCGTGGCTTGAATGTGCAACTTGAAAATTCTTCCATAGCTGCGTTGCGCTCTTGCGTCGTGCGCCGCTCGTCTTGCTGTTGGCGCTGCCTTGCCAACTGTTCTTGATACAGATTGAAATTTCTCGGATTCAAAGTCGATTCCACTTTCGTGTTGCGTTGACGGTTGGTAAAGGGTTGGAACGTGCACTCATTCATCTTTTCAGCATCGTTTTTCTGTGCAGATTGGGCCAATTTCTCGTGGCGTCGGTGAGAGTCAAGGTGCATGTCATCAAAACCACGCGGAGGACAGTTAGAAGCAACAGACGTAATGACAGGGCGAAATGTTAGTTCATCTGATCGCACAGCAAACGATTTCGCACGGTGCTGGTCCGTACGGGTCGTACTACCATCTCCATTGGACTTCTGCGTTGACGCTTTCGTCGCGACAGATGCAAGTTGGCGGCTGTGCTCACAGATATTTGGTTTGAGAGGAGGAGCGGTTTGGCGAATCAGTTGCTCCAAACGACGCTGCTTTGCACGATAGGCTTGCTCTTGCCGAAGAAGAAATCCGTCAAACGGGATGAGGCCAACGGCGGTGTTTGCTGTATTCTGTCGCGGCGTTGCTTCCGATAGGATGACCATACCAGTGCTTGAGCCAGTTCGCGCAAATTCACTTTCTTCATCTTGCTCAACTTCAAACCGAAGGGATGAACCAGATCGGCTCCTATTACTTTCGCTTCCGCTACCAAGCTCGCCGATACTAACTTCATCAACTCCCTCATCGCTTGTGACAACAAAGCGATGAATAGGCGACAAATCACGGAGTACCTCACTATCTTTCTCTTGTTGCCGTTTGGTGATTTTGGCTGCAACTTGATTGGCTTTGGCAGTCCGCTCATTACGAGATGGCTGTGCGTCTGCAGTTGACTTTTGCTGGTTCTGCTGTGGCACATGATGATCACGCTCTTGCTGCTCACGTCGCTGACGTTCACGGAGGCTATGGAATGCAGAGGACTGGAAAGTTGTGTTCACAGGGGCTAGAGTTGTCGTTTCACACATGCTTGCAATGAAAGCGGTAAATGAGTGGTGAGGCCCATGATGCAACCCCCGGCTGTGGCACGCAGCACGAATTCGCTGCACAAGCAGCTGTTCCCGTAGAAGCTCACCTGAGTGTCTTTGCCGTGCACTAGTTTCTCCTTGGTGAGAGCGCTGTGATACATTTTTGGCGGAATGTGAAGTCACTGCCGATAAAACTGTACCTTGAAATGAGCCATCTTCCACAAATGATCGTCGATCATGTTGAATTGACGACACTGTGGTGATATTGTTCGATCGCTCTGATAACGCCGCCGCCGTATGCGCAGCTGAACTATTGGAACGCTTTGGTGGTGGCGGATTGATGGCGGGGCGGAACGTGCACTCTGGATCCATTGGCGCCTCTTCTTTGACAATTGCTCCACGCTTGTGGTCCCATGCTTCAGTGGTTTGCAGAATGGCAGTAGGATCACGGAAAGAGTTAAAAGGGAGGACAACCGGCTGAAATGGATGCTGAGTTTCAATTTCGCGATTTCGTGTGTCACGAAGGAAGTCTTTGCGTAAATCAGAGAGCTGTCCTTGCATCAACAATCGCTCCGTCACAGAAACTTCAGTGCGCTTTATATTTGCGTCAGTGGTTGTGATGGTTGCGCGGGAGCTGCGGTGAAGCTGTTCATGAGTGTAGTATGCATCACCTCCGCCGCCGCTGGACACTGAGGAAGAACTCGCACTGCGAGCTTTTGCCAGATTTGGACGAAAGGTTGACTCCGCGTATTTTTTCTTTTCTTCTTCCTCACGAATTCGTTGGAGAGCCTCCTCTCGTTTTTCGGACCATTTCAGCAGTCTTTCTACTGGTGGAGTCGATCTAGCGGATGCTGTGGACATATTTTGAGCACTGATGGCGCTGGTGTCTATTAGAGAAGGGTACGATGTGTTACGAGATGCTGTAGGCGGTGACACCAACACGGAGGACCCTGACGCCACATTCTGCTGCTGTGTGGTGGTTGGCTGCTGTTGTTGTTGCCGTCTATTTGGTGCTCCAACATCTGCGTCTCTATTTAAACTGCTGTCGGTTTCACTTGTTTGTAACTTTCGACGCTGTTGCATGTACGCCGCTTGTTGCTTCGTGTAGTAATCATTGACGATGTTGAGAATAGGATTGCTTTACGCGGCCGAATTGCCGTATGTCCGCGAGATCGACGATGAACCTTTGCTTTGAAGCGAAGAGGGTGACGGAACGTCGGACATACTTGTGTCTCCTACACGCCTGTAACAAAACGTACAAGAACAACAGCAGCGATGCAAAGAACATCTGAGGTGAGCGGGGTCAAAAGGCAGCGTTTTCCTCTTTTTGAAACAGCAAACATGTTTAATGGGTGATGAGATTTTCTTGTTTTGTTTTGAGACTGCCGCCACGACTGCTACTCGGTTGTGTTCATAAGGACGATATCGTGAAAATGATTCTTTTGTCAAAGCAAATCTGCCAGAGAATTTTTATTCCGTCCAAATGGCGTCGTCGTGATGTGTGTGTGTAATGTGTGATGATGAGGGTAGGGCGCTGGGCGCTGGGAGGGTGATTGATGAGCACCACGAGCAAAATGTGACGCTTACTCATCGGCGTTTTCATTGGCTTTCGTAGCAAGCCGTAGAACAGTCTCCACGCCAGCAAAACACGCTGCATTCGCCAAGAAAGCACGACACAACGCTGGGGCAATGCCATAGTAAAACCCTGGAAGCCCTTCGTGTTTCCATAAGTCTCGAGCGACGTGAAGCAAGTCCACATATTGACCACACTTCGCAATTTGGCGCCGGGTTTTTATCGTATCAAATGGGAACACCACCAACCACTGAGCAACGCCGGCGCAACCTCCAGCAAACAGTGCACCACACACGTTCATACGGCCACGCTCTTGCGGAAGCATTTGTCGAAGGATTCCGTAGCTGCCCAAGTACACAATTGACCCGGGAACATCACGAATAATAGTGGCCTGTAGCCCGCGATACAATTTTCGAACACCGCCTTCACGGTAAATTGTCCGTCCACAGTCAATGGCACCAAAATAATTACGGTGAGGAAACATGTCAGCTGTTTGAAGTCGGATGCGAATCATCTCGAATGGGGTCATCACAAACGCGTGGACGCAGCCACCTGCAGCTGCGCAGACCATGTTTTCAAACAACGTTAAGTTTGCAACGTTTCTCATGTTGTCTGAAAAGGTTCCTTCGTCGTCCTCGAGTCCATCGTAGACGGAGTGCTGTCGCTGAATGTTTCGATGTTGAGACACAAAATAATTCAAACAATGCCCATAGACGAAAAACATCGCGCCAGACGCAACGCCGACACTAAGCATCGGTGCAGCGATCCCCCGGTAGAAGCCACGGATACCATCATCACGCAAAATAGCTAATGCGCAGTCAACACTATTGCGGTACGTCACCTTCCGATGGTCAAATGCAGAGCCTTGCAATCGAACTTTGACGGTGTCTAGGGGATGACCCACAGCTAGGATACTGATGCCGCCGACCCAACCCGCAATGAAGTCTGTCATCTAGAATGGTTGCGTTGATCGACCCGATCAAGATTGTTTCGCGGGATTAGAGCAGTGCTAAACAGTTGTAGTGAATGTTACTGTCACCCAAGATTAACAAGCCAATAAAAAAATCGAAAGACAGCATGATGTGATTGGATTGCCACGCGGACACAGAGACCAGTGGAAAATAATCGATTCATTTTTTGGGGGCGCAAAAGGGGCTGTAGCTTATTAAAAATCACTTTCGCTTTTGTTTTCGCACATAAATAGAAGCACACACTAATTTGAAAAGTGAAATGATGTTGCGTGCCGAGGCAGACATCTGAAGTTCCCATCAAAGGAGAAGTAGAAATGCACATACATACACAAGATCAGCAAAGCAATTGTCGATTGGCGACACCGCGCATTCATTTCCTTCTCCTTTAAAGTTCCACACCATTTTCGCTTCACTTTCATGAAATTAATGACATTCAGCACGTTTGAGAGTTCCATTTCCAAGTGCACAGAATTCCTAATCTTCTTTCTCATCAGTGGTTGAGGCGGCGACCGACGTCTGACCATCTCGGAAAGAGCTGTTGCTACTACTGTTCGCTACCGATGCTGCAGACGCAGCGTTGCTCACGTTTTGAACCAAAGGAGATTGATAGGGTTGCTTCTTGAATGTAACAATAACAACTGACATGTTATCACATCCAAGTCCGAAAGGATGAGGAGAGAGACATTGATGCATGAGCTTATCACAGACCTCAATGGGAGGGACACCTTTGGCCAGGAGTGGTCTGACGAATTCGATGACTTGTTCGTTGGTCAGGACGTCCCAGATTCCATCACATGCGAGAATGACAAATTCATCGCGTGCACGGTCAAGCTTAATAAGCTTCACTTCCGGCGATGCGGTGACGGCTTGTTCTTCCCATGCTATCTGTGGATTGGTTTTGAACATGAAATCGCCAATAGCTCGAGAAAGTGCTAATATGCCGTTTACTCTGCGATTCCACACGTAACCACCTGCTCGTTCGATACGCATCTGCTCCGTCGGTGTGTAGGGTTTATGGTCGTTGCTCAGAGGAATTGCTTCACCATCCCTGCACAAAACGCATCTACTGTCTCCTGCATTGGCGCAGACAAGATCTTCGCCGTGAATCAACAATGACACAGCGGTGCATCCACTTCGATCTCGCGGTTGGTTTTTATGTAAATGTTTGTCAATGTTCATGAAGCCGTCGTACATTGCCTTGCCAAAACTTTTCGCTTCGAATGCGGCAGTTTTCGTGATAAATCGGTAAAGGTTTTGGCCACAGAATTGAGCTACGGTGGATCCGCTATGTCCATCAAAGACAGCGAAGAATCCGCCATACGGCTCCAATACGGCTGTATGTGCATCTTCCATGCTTCGCCGCCACCCCTGCATTGCGCTGTATCCAAACGAAAGGAGGTGATTTTCTTTGAACTCGGATTCCTTTGAAGTGATGGGTTGTGCCATGGTGTCCGCACGACGGAGCGCGTCTTTGTACGCTGAAGCATCGGAGACGAACAACCAACGCAGCCCCAGCGTAACAAGTTGGAGACAACCCAATTTGTACACCACGAACGTTGCGACAAGCAGTGCCGCAAGGCCGAACTGTCGAGCGACGATAAATAATAGAGGCAGCGTTAGAATAAAAAGGAACAATGACCGTAGAAATGTTTGAAAAGCATTTCCATGCTGCGCTGGGGCAGGTTGTTGTTGCGCGTGAAATAGCCTCTGCGCTGCAAGTGCTCGCTGCGCGGCAGGAGTAATTGGTGTAGGGGCTGTGCCCTGTCGCTGCTGCATGCTTTTTTTGATCACTAATTCCTCACAAAGAGTTTACTCTTTACCCTGATCTTTGTGAAGCAAAACAAATTGAGCAAGTGCTCGCTGCGCGGCAGGAGTAATTGGTGTAGGGGCTGTGCCCTGTCGCTGCTGCATGCTTTTTTTGATCACTAATTCCTCACAAAGTTTACTCTTTACCCTGATCTTTGTGAAGCAAAACAAATTGATCGAATTGTGTGGTGCTAAGGTTGTTTCGATATCACAAAAGAAGTCAAAACCTTCAGGCAAGCGGCCGACTTAGACTGTGTTTGTACAACAATAAAATAATAAACTTCCTTCTGGGGCAGAGTTTGGCTGACTAAAGTGAAGGTGATTCTGAATTTAGTCGATGATCTTCTCGTCCTTGAAGTTCTTGCAACTGATGTTGTTGTTGGGAGTTCATGTGTTTTTGCGCACACGACTGCCTGTGTTGCTCGAGGAACCAGCGAAGCATCCAAGCGTCGCTGTCCTTCGGCGTTTCTACTAAAATGTCTTTCACCATGCGATCCAGAAGAATGTGAATATTGTGTGATTGTACGTAGTCTACGACAGATAGGGGTACTATCGGTGGGGAGTGGCTTGTCCTACTGACCGGCGCGCCACCTGGCGTCATGGGTGACTGTGGCACGGAAGACTTTGAGCTGGGAGGGAGTGGAGGGAGAACTGCGTGCTGCATTTTCTTTTTGCGAGTCTGTTGACCTGTGAGAGCTTTCACATGCAAGAAAAAACAAAAAAGTTTCAAAAATCAATACAGGTCGGGCCAATATTACCGTATACTTTAATTGCTTATCGTTCGTCTTTGAGCTAGCAATTTTCGCAATGTTCTTCCACAGATCTGTTTCATTCATCTTCTTCGGACTGCAACGATTGCAGTGAATCAACATCGTCATCCCTTGCCTTTGCAGGGAGATCTGGTAGGCTTGGGAGCACAGGTGCCTTTCCTGCTTGTTGTGAAGGTTTTGCCCGATAATATTCCATCAACTCTGGAGCAACAAATCTCGAGCGCTCAATGCGAGGCTGTAACATGGAGTACGTCCCCACAAAGTCCTCCGGCTCATCGTCACCTTCAGTGAAATAATACGGCTGGGCAAACACATACAGTGGGCGAATATGTGCTTCTTCTTCTGTCGTGGGACGAGCAACTTGCTGGGGATGTTTTTTCTGTGAGTCGGCCGGTGGGTGCACTTGCTTTGGCGTCAGTAAGAATGACGTCTCCATCCCAAACGGCGGCTTTGGAGCAGATAACCGCCGCACATCATCTGGGACGCGAGCCGGAGAAAATAGTTCATCACCTTCGTTGTTGTGGTTGTTATCATCAATGGCCAGCACTGCATCGAGAGTATTTGTCGGGAAATCCGGCCACCAGTCAACTTGCAAGGTATTCCTAGTGCCAACTGCAACAGAAATCGAGGCTGCGCTCGATGCCAACACTGTTGCAGCTCCGCCGTTGGTCTTGAGCGCCACGTTACTGTTCTTCTTCTCAACCCCACTCCGAGATGGAGGAGGTTCATCTCGCCAACCCACGTCGTTGCCGCCGAGCAGTGCAACGAGTGCTTCATCATCCTCGGCACCATCAAGAGGGGACGGATTGACGGATCTACTCAAGGGATCCACTTGAAGTTGTGAAAGGGGTGCTGGCGGCGGCAGCAGAATGACACCAGCAATTTCCGCGTTGTCGAACATGTGATCAAAAAGTGCCAGTACATCAGTGGTGACATTTGTGCAATTTCCGTTGTTGATCGTGTTCACGTTACTACCGTCGTTGTTACCCCAGCACGCAAGGAGCGACAGGAGCCGACTGCATACCGACGATGTGGAATGAGCATGAGCAGCCCTCCCACCACCGTCACTACCACCAGCTATACTATTAACTCTTCTCGCTGCGATGAGCGCTTCAAACAATCTTGCGATAACTCTTTCATCTAATAGTGACATGACAACAGTCCTCAGTCGTGGGTTAGTGAGAATCGCATCTAACGATTGGAGAGCTCGGTTGAACGCGTCAGTCCCAGCCGCTTTCGATGTTCGACACACCAACCAAATCACTGGTGTGACTAAGAACATGCTGAGTCTTTCTTTAAAATCGTCCATGATGCCGTCTGCAATGGACGACGACGAAAGGTGAGCACCAGCTCCCTTGTTGGTCTCAAGGTGTGCTTCAGGTGGTGAAATTGCCCATCGAGCGGGCGAAGAGGCAACAGCGGTGGGCAACACTATCTGCAGACGTTGCCTTTCGTTCCCGATGGAATTGAATAAGTGGTCGATAGTAGCGCCGAAGACACTGGTGCTAAGCGCAATAAATCTGGAACCAAATGCTGCTGGAATGGAATCTGCGTGAGGTGATAGTAATTGAGAGCTACCACACAACATCCGCAGTGCATTTAGGAAGCTTGAGAACTCCGATGGAGTTGGGCTGCTAGATGAATTTTCCTTCATTGAATGTTGCAGGACATGTGCGTCACTTGAGAACGGAAACATAAGCCAAAACAGAGATGATAAGAATGGCGCAACCTTCGGGTGTAAGTTGCTGACGGTCTCAACAAGGTTGTCAAGGCGAAGTCGCTCTGCAGCGAGGTCTAGAAGTGTTTCCGAGGCTGCCGGTGAAGGGTAAAGCGTTTCAGCACCGCTGACGGTACGCGCGATCGTGCCAATCACGAACAGACATTCAGGCGTCATGCGGCGGAGAGTATTGAGATACATAGGACTCAACCCGCAATGCACTGCTGCTGCTGCCGTGGATGAATGTTTTTGATTGGACGTGTCACCTTCACTATCAACTGAAACCGATGCCAGTGCCCTTGGCAGCACTGAAACGCTAAGGCCTGATGCTAGACAACCGCGCTGCACCAATGTGGCGAATGTACTAATTTTGTTGAGAATGGTCCACCACAATGCCGATGATGACGCGGAAGGCCGTTGGTTGCGGTCAGCAGTACTCAGTCTCTGTCTAGTACTGTTGTCAGTTGCATCGACACCTGCTCCACATACAACAGTGGCAATGGAGGTCCAAAGAAATTCGATAACTTCGGTTTCTGATAAAATGCGTTCGCTATTCTGAAGAAGCAGAGCAGAAGCATTCGCTGGAGTGGTCGAGGTGGAGGGTGGATCGATAGACCGAAACATTGAGCTAAGAGCGGAGTGGAGAGCATCACTGAGAAATGCGAACGAAAAGCGGACTGTTGGGGTTGTGTGATGCTCAGCACTGCTGAGTTGCCGGTGGATGATAGCATCGATGGTGCAACACAGAGATAGCACGCCACGGAACAATGGGGCGAGGAGGAATACAGAAACTCCGCGTCGCTCATGCTCATCGCCTGCAGCAGTGGAGGAGTTCGCGGCAGCATTTTCGCTGATGTTTTGCGCGATACGGCTAGATTTTGATAGCGCAGTGAACTGCGACACAACCGATTGAAGGTAGTAAGAAGCATATCTTGCCTCCATAGCCACTGCAACAACTACTAGTGCCGGGTTTGCCTTACTGCTACTAACGCCATCTCCTTCGTCAACCTGCGTTGTACAGTGTATTGTTTGTAACACGTCAGGAAGGCGGTGCTGGACATAGTCAAGACATTCTCTTAACCGCATTTTCATGATGGGAAGGGGTAACGCGGCAGAGATGAGCTGCATCATGCGGCTGCTTGCATCGGATGATAGGCTGCCGCTGCTGTTGTTGTTGTTGACTTGGGCGCGCGTTTGATTGCTGTGCGGGTGCGCACAAAATTCTTTTCTTTCCATTAACATCGACATCTGATCTTCCACATGCGCAAGCATCTCAATCGACTGACTCAGTGAAAATGTGGTTGTGGTGGGATGTAACACGAAGTTAAGTAAATGGTCAGCGTGATCTTCATCGTCATCATCTTTGCGACTTGCAGCTCGAACGAGTTGTGCGTCATGCCACAGTGCTACGATAGACTTCAGCGACCTTACCGAAGTCACGATACACGCCCCTTCGAGCTGCTTGCGCCGGGTACATTGCACGCAAGTGGGATCGGTGAGAGTGTGACGCTTGCAAGAGAAGTAAGATGAAAGAAGCAAATCAGTCACATGCGTAGTGCATAGAAGCATCGTTTCCGAGACAAGCGCAAGAAGTTCCCGACTGAGTGCAGCTTCGTCCACTATCCATTCTTTCGGTGCGACTCCACTACGCCGTGAAGCGCCAAGTGCCCTGCTAGCCATTGACGCCTCGTCAGCTTGCGTGAATCCGGAGATACTGGAATGCAATGCGGGTGCGAGCAAATGATCGGGGTTCGTAACATCATCATGAACGAGAAACGTAGCTTGGGACGTGTTGGACATGAACGACTCCTCGTCTTCTTCCATGGAAGGGTAGAATGGGAACGCCAATGATGATGGCTGCGGCGCGCTGGACGATCTTGGGGAGACATCTCCACTCTTTAATACAGCGGTTGTTGAGCGTAGAATTGCGGCCACTCGCTGCTGCTTTGCTGCAGGGGACATCTTCTTCGAAGGACTCAACGCGGGAGGGGTGATGCTTGATGGTGGTAAGCTCTCGAGACCAGGAGAGTCAAGCCCCACAGAGAAATGCGTGTCTTTGCGATGATGTTCGATGCCATCGTGCTGACTAAGAGTTGGGGACACTACTGCGGCAACTTTGGACCCACCAAACAGACCTACTTTGCGCTCACGCATAAATAAATGCCGTGCAACTCGTTCTCCCATTCCTAGTTCCGCTGCAGCGTCGCACAATAAACTCCGCTGCTTCGATATAATTTCTGATACGAACGAGAAACAAGTGAACACTGCACGTAGTGGTTTATGAAGCCAACTCTCTGCGTCTGGAGATGTTTGGGCGATAAACAATCCACGTTTGGCTCGTTCGAGGACGACCTGGGCATGTGAGCGACTCTGGGAGCGCCGGAGTTTCTGAACGTCAGCCTGCAAACTATCGATTAGATGCCGTTGCGTCGCTGTCAAATCATGAAGATGATCTATCGATGAGAAGAATGCGTCTTGGATATTTGCATCTTGCGATAGAACGATACTAAGCATGGCCTCCGTTTCTGCTGCGCTCTGTTGTGGTGTTAGTGTTCCAACCTTTGGGCTTGGGTTGTTAGAGCTACCACGACTCCCGTGGCTGTTGTCTCTTTGTGGTTGGTTTGATGGCGCTGCATAGTTGGACCAGATGCACTCTTCGTTCATCACGAATGTACGTCTTTGAATACTACTACTACTACTACTACTACTGGTGGGTTGAGCAGCGTTCTTGACATTCGTAGTTGAAGCAGCTGGTGGCAATGAGATGGAAATGCTCGCAGAAGGACTGAAGTGGCTGCTAGCACCAGAAGCAGCAGCGACCAAAGCATTGCTGCTGCCGGTTGGCTTACACCAAGATAAGGTCCGTAGCTGAATCAATTGCTTGAGGCTATGACAAAACAATGTGAACGCAATGCCTTGGCCCACACTGCGTTGCGGTGGTGGTGGTGCTGTGTGTGGGTTTTGATGCTGCGCACCAAAATTTAGGTTTTGCCGTCCTGCACCTTCTGAATTCTTTGTGAAGCTCCCACGCCGTCCAATGTTGGAATTTGGCTCATGCGCAATCAAGGCGTCAGCTGGCGGCGCTCCCTGTGACGACGTAGATACAGGAGAATAGTAGCGACGGATGCATGATAAAACGAACCGAAGGTCTTCTGGATCATCAAGCTTCATGATGTAAAGCGCGATCCGAGACTGGTTCTCTGGAGTACTCTGGTCTAACGCAGCAAAGACGCCTCCTAGACACTCGTCTCCAATATCAGCGCGATGCAATCTGCATACAATGACAAGCGCACGGAACGTGTCCTCGTTGAGTTCCGCTGCGGCTAGAAGTGGCGCGAGGATGGCAAAGTGGGCACCAATCCACGTTGGAGTACGCACAATTCGATGCGATTGCAGGCGATGGAGGAGCACTTCAATCATTCGATTGTATTGATTCCGTTGGCGTGACATGTGGTACAACGCATGATACTGCTGCAGCAACGCTTGAATCCACTGCTGCATTTTATCTGCGCCGCCAGCGAGAAATGCGGAACTGTCATCACCCCGTGACGATGATGATGTGTCGTGGTGATGCAAGAATGTGACAGTGGTGGCGACTGCCCGATGAATGGTTCGCAGAAGATCATCGGCTGCGTGCCAGAGGGTGTCATTGACTCCTGCCTCAACGGCACCAACGACCAACAAGCATGTCACGAACACAGAAGGTCCTCGTGGGGACTCAAGGTATGCCAGTGGCGTTGGAGGTGGGGCGGGCTCATCACGGAACAATTGATGCCCGTGAACTTTCCTTCGAACAGTTCCATGTGCGTGTGGCGCAATCGTTGTGTTGATACTTTCTCTTTTAGATGATTGAGATAGATCATCTTCCCCCGGGCCTCCACTAGTAGCCGCTTGTGATGCAAGGATCAGCGCTGGATTCGCATTCAAGAAGCAAATCAGGGCCTCCGAGAAGAACAAATATTCCGCTGAGCCAACGTTTGTATCCTGCAGCCTGTGGTGCAGCATGCGCAGAGCCTGCCCGGACCAAACAGCTTCCGAAGACACCCGAACAAGGCATTCTCGAAACGGAGATTCCGTTGAGAAGCAAGATGGAAATGGGAATGTTGGATTGTAATAATGCGATGACGTGAGAGGCGGTGTTGATGTCACCTTTGACCACGCACCAAGGTTCGAGAGGTACGTGTCGAGAACTCCATCAAGAAGTCTGGTGAGCAGCTGAAGTCCCCCTGGCACGTTACGATTACTTACTGTGGGGGCTGGAGGCCCAGACTTTCCCGGAGCTGTGGAGCTGTTGTTGAGCGAGCGATGCTGTTGCTGCTGGGGGTCTGATGGTCCGCTGCCACCACACACTGAAAAACCAACTACCGTCATCAAGTGCCTCAACGCGGCTACAAACGCGTGAGGGGGGTCTCCGACTCGAATTGGTAACAATGCTTTTTGCCTTCTCGATATCATATTCGACAACTTGATGGCTGCAGAGGTTTCCCATAGCTCGGAATGTCGCACTGAGAATCCTATCTCCATTCGATCCATCAAACTTTGTGAATCCATCAGAGCTCTTGTCATGTTTCGTGAGGGAGTTCCAATCACGTTAAACAGCAGGAACTCCTCCATTGCTCGATGACGTTCTCGAAGGAAGGGAAGAAGCAACATTTCGTGCTGGTAAAACACGCCAAGCATTTCAATGAGCGATGCTCGGAGCCGAACTGAGAAGGATTGATCAAGTGTTATCGGCGGCGTTGCGACTATCACGTGGTTTGATGGAGGGCCGGACGATGAAGTCTTGGACCCTCGGGGTGTGCTGGGGACGGTGGCAGCGGAGGACGACGACCACGCTACTGAATGCAGTACTGGTGCTCCACGGATCTCGTCGATCGAGACAGACGACAAAGGCCAAGGAGTTTCACTGTGATAAGTGGCCACAACGTCAGAAAACGCATCATCGGTCGTGCCCCCTTCATGTCGTCGATGCGATGAGACGGATTCGCCAATAGGCCGTTGTGCAACCACAAATTGAGCGGAGGGAATTGGTGACAGCGCCGCAAGAGACGAAACACCTCCGCTCTTCAACAGTTCGTGTTGTTGTGGGGTGAAAGTGACACTGCTCGAACTGGTGGGAGCGTTGCTGCCAGCGACGGTAGAGGAAAAATTTCCGGTGATAAGGACAGACACTAAGACATCAAACGCATCAAACAACTTGACAGCCTGCAATTGAATATCGTGGTGATGATGATGAAGGGATGATGAGGAGGACTGGGGTGACGGAAGACGCAACGAAGTCACTCCTCCTCCTTCTTGAAGTCGTGTTGTTAAGAGAATTGCAGCAGCAGAAGGTGCAGCAGCTGGCAATGGTGCGACATTCGGGGACGAAAGCTGCTGCTGCGACGTTACGGGAAGTGGAGAGGTGATACTGATAGCAGCGGCGAGAAGGGTGGGGCATGCAATCGCACAGTAAGCAAGTGCTCGCTTCTTATCTTTTCGCGCCAGCGACTTTACAGGATCATCAAGAAATTTCTTAACGAAGTCGATATGGAGTCGAGAATAGTCTGACGTGAGAACGACGACATCTTTAAGACTGCTGTTCAACACCCGCTGAACAATAACCGAGGACATGAACGAAACCACATCAAACACATCTTGTAAACCACTAAACCGTTGTAGCGTCACTAGCGTCAATTGCAGTAGCTCCGGCAGTCTTCGTGCCTTGTCGGGGATGAGCCACCCCATCATCGAGTCACCGCCGTCGTTTGTAGGGGGTGGCTTGGCAGTGTTGTTATGGCTTCCATTAAACAGAACTCTTCGAGCAGGATGGGCTTCACAAATTAGTAGTGTGTAGTACAAGCAGTACGCACTTCGCCATGTATCGACTGCATACTTGGACTCAAGGGCCACGAGTGTATTTCCCGCACTGCTGCTACTGCTACTACTTCCAGTTGCAACGTGGATAAACACATAGGAAGCCAACTTCGCTGCAACGAGAGGCGCACGCGTGACACCGATCACAGAGGAGCTCGTCGTGCTGCCATGCGCCGATGAATACGAAACGGCGCGAGCGACGAAGTCAAGTGCAATGTTAGCAACGAACACAAACGGAAGTGGGGCAACGGATGGCCGTAAAATGTCCGCCATCGCTGCACCAATGTTGGAAAACACAGTCGAGGTTTCCGCTTGGTCATCTCCTAATGGTGTTGTTGAGTCTGTGACAACGTGGAAGCGCAACACATCTTGCGCATGAGAAAAGAGGAGTCGCGGTGTTCCAACAAGAGGGTGATTTCCTTTTGCCTGTCGTCGATGTAAAAAGTGCTTCGTCGTGACAGCGGAGAGGGATGGGGAGTAGCAAGACCCAGTTGACACAAGCTTGAGGTTCTTGGTGGATTCATCGGACCAATTGCAACCAACAAATCTACAATCATCAATTTGCCGGATGCATTCTTCAATTGTGTCGACTCCATAGGAGCCCATGAGGGAGTGCCCAACACAGCAGTATGAACTCCAATCCACTAGCAACGCGGCGGTGGTGGTTGAGGAGGAAGGCGATTGCGTTGCGTTGCCTTGTGAGGGAATAGAAGTTGCTGCTGCTGCTTCTTTCCACTGCTTCATCGTGTCAGTAATTCTCACAACATCACTCAACACAGCGAGTGCGGCTTGCCGAGTCGAGGGATCATTGTTTCCGAGAAGCACAAGCCCAACCCCATCGAGCAGGTCCATCGGCGACATGGCTTGCATTTCCACTGCACTCACGGATGCTACGGTAGGGGCGGCAAAATAATACGCAGACGGGAGTGAAGGAGTTTGAAGAAGCCATTTCACAAAAGGCTCGTAAACTCGACGAATTAGCGAAGACGAGTGAGTTCGGTGATGTTGCAGTGAGTGATGATTCTTGAGGCGTTCATCTACACACGTGCATCGTAACAATGAAGACATGTTCGCAATAGATTTTGCAAGTGTCATTGTCGCCTCACGATCATCTTGGCTGACAGCGACGACTTCAACAAATCGAGCAATAATTGGTTGCACGAAATGATGGAACGAGCGGTGCACAAAGAAATGGGGCAGCACAACTGCAGAGGTCGCCAATACAAGGCTGTGATTCCAGTGGAGAAGTGCTCTGGGAATCTCTGAAAGAAACGCACTTGTGGGCGCCCAGTACCGCGATACGAGAAACGTTGCAATCAACAGGCGCTGCGCCATCTTTTCCTTTTCTGACAATGTCGAAGCAAATGAGGCCATCGACGCCGCGGCGGCTGCGGTGTTGACAGAATCAACTGACTGCTGCTTCATGGCAGTTCTAAGCGCTTGCGGAACGCTCAGCAAATCTCTTAGCGCAGCTAGAACGGCCGTCAGACGCTTCAGAAGAAAATTCTCTTTTGAGTTCAGGAAATCACGGCCGATACCAATCGTGGACGAAGGAGGATCCAACCCCATTTTATCCGGAGTTGCCGAAGTATTCATCGAAGCTTCCAACTGCTGTTCTGGATCCAGCACCACACCCCAATTCAGGAATGAAGTGCCTACTTTACGGCACGCAGCATCAAGCTCATCATCCCACCCATGCTCTGCAAAGATGGAAATAGACGGTACACTGCGACTCCCGTTGGAGGAGGCGGCTTGATGAAACTGATGCGCCCCCCACGACGCTGTTCGATGCTCTCGAGACGAGTAGAACAATGATGCATGCGACGATAACGACGACGAGGTGTCGATGCTCCTCGCTCCCCCGTCAAAGGATCCATAGATTGCCAGAGGTGTTGACATGACACCGGAAGTCGATGGCTGCCGGCGAATCGTGCAGAATGGGCTTGTTGGGAACGTAAGAATACCACCGGCTAACAGGTCTTCATCCACTAGGACTTTGGGAGGCACAATAGTGGAAGTGTCGACTCCACCCCACACTTGGAACGCTAATCGAAACTGTGGCAGGAGAGGTTGCGGGAATTGGCTGGAAGCAGGAGGTGGAGGAGGAGTGGAGACCCCGCCGTGTCCACGTGGATGGGCGTCGTGCATAGGTTGCTGTTTGGAGCCAGCAGCGTCTGCGCTGAACATAGCGTCGGATAGGGCACCAAGGGCGTTGAGCGACACTGCAGTTGCCTCTGAGAACAAGAGACTACTCATGTCTCTTGCTGACGCACTGCTGGTGTTCCCGCTTCCACTAGCAGTGCCATCGAGAGCAGGAAGCAACTCAACTAAGATTGTAAGTCCTTCGATAGGGAAGCATTGCGCGGTCAAAATAAATAATTCCGTTGCTGCTTCCACCGCCTTAGTGGATTGCTGCGTCAGTGGCGTGCGTCGAAGGTTCGCAGCAATGTCGGTTTGCAGAATATTGAAGAGGTCTTTACGCAGCGCTAAGCCAACGGCATCTGTTCCAAGCTTATGATGCGTGAGTACTTGGCGGAAACAGATCCCAACAACGTGTTGTAAGGCAAACAGATACGATCCACGCATCCGACGGTCTGCGTCAGGCAGAGACTTTGCTACAAGCTGACAAAATGGAATCGTTTGTCGAACGAGAAACGGAATGCTACAGCATCCTAGAATCGCAGCAATTGCAGGTATCGCAACAGGAGCGTATTTCGTTTTCCCCACCCACTCGTTGAGATGGCGCATGTGCAAAAACTCACAGTTTCGGAATACCCAGCCATCGACGCGATGATGAGGCGTGTGAGCAACGGGGACAAGAAGTCGGGTACAGAACTCAGCAAAAATGGCCTTGACTTCTTTCTTCCCTTTAGCAGCTGCAGCGAGCTCTACTAGAATGCTGGTGAGGGTAATGAGGAGAGCGTTTGATGCGACACGCCACGACGAGACAATTCGAACGTACTTCAGAAGTCCAGAGTAATTCTTGTACACGGACAGATCCCCAACGATCGACAACAGGCCCTTGATGTACTTTTCCACAAATGTGAGCGGCGGCGTGAGAATGACAGGGTAATTTGACGGGGCGTCACTATCACCTGACGACGAAGTCATTGTTGCAGTGGTTCTCCCTGTAGCCAACAGTGGCGACGTAGGGACAATTTGAGACTCTCGTGCAATTAATTGAAGAACGGAGTCTAAGGGAATCATAATCCGCCGTCGACTAGTGGTTGCAGCTGAAGGAGTGGATGAGTTGCTGCTCACTAATTCGCCTTTTTCGATGGCAGCATAGCGTGTCGACACAGCGTGCTGCACGCCGACAATGGAAGCATGAGCAACGGAGGAATCCACGCCACACACCATCGATAGCAACTCAAGGCTCCAATGTTGTATCCATCGGCGATAGGTGGGATACACGTCCACGTCACGAAGAATCCACGTGCAGATCAGGTTTTCAATATCAGAAATATGCTGACGACGAAGGAAATAGACAACGGGAACATATGCAAGATCGTTGATGGTAGGAACAGGCGCTGTGGATCCCTGTTCGCGGTTTGGCGAGCTTTGTTGTTGTGGTAGTCCTCCGAACTCTTTACTTGGACTATTTACGGGCGTCAGGTTCGGATGACGCGACAGATCTGGAGATGCGGAGGACATAGAATGGGGTGTTGGGAGTGGTGCTGCAGAGCTTGAGGTTGGGCTTGCAACGTACGCACTCACTCTCTCGGTTTCCACAATCCCACCAAGAACAATGAACACCGACTGCATCCATACAATGTCGAGCAGTGCGCAACAGCGTCGAGCAGCGCCTTGATCGAGAAACAACCGAAGCAAACCACTGGATCGAAAGACTGAATTCACAACGGCACTCACCAGAGACGGTTCGTTGTTGTTGCTTCCCAGATCAGTCGGGCTGCCACTAGAAACTGTTGTGTTACCTCTGGAGCTGCGTACATCTACGCCAAAACCGTCAACGGATTGTTGAGACATTTTGACGGATGATGAAGACGGTTCCAACAGTAAAAAGTGGTCCATGCTGTTGTTGTTCAGTGAATTACTGCTGTTGGCGTTTCCACCAGAGAGGATATACTGCGAAACACCGCCTCTCACAGCCAAAATGATATCTAGCACTTTCGCTGCATGAAGCCTGCGAGTGAGAGCAGCGGTAAGCTCACTTTCATCCCTTTCGTCGATACCTGAGCGATGAAGCTGCGCTGCCACATCCGTCACCAGGTTCGGCATTAGTGAAGATAGCTCATCGCGGAAGAGATTCGTAATCCGAGGCTCGTAGCGCCGAAGAACCGACGATAAGTATTCCTCAGGAGGGTCTAACGACGCGCCACCTGCGTTTCCGACCGGATGATTACTCGATGATGAGTTTTGATGACTTGAGGCGGTGGACGCAGTAGTGCTGCTTCCCCCGGTGGCCTGCTGCTGCTGCTGTGTCGAGGACGACGCATTTGAAGAGGAAGGATGGTGGTGACTTCCTGTGCTTCCAGAGGAGCCTGCAGCCCATTTTGATGGGTCGATGGCATCTCGCAGTAGCTCAAGAATGATAGCCATATAGGACTCAGCAATCGTTGACGTCGCCATTATTTCAGGAGGAATTCAAAAAAAAAAGCTAGAACGTCTCGTTGTTGAGTGCTTGTTGTGGTGAAATGTGTGTGTGTGCGTGATTATTGAAGAACCAGAGGGAGGTAAGCAATTGCAAGAGTGGGTGTCTTTGGCGGTGTCGTCGGAGAACAGCGCCTTGAATCACTCTCTTGAGCCGAAATGTATTCGGTTCCGAACGAAATTCTACCCTTTAAATTCTTCGAAGCAATACATTAAGTCAATCTCATGGGAATAATGCGTGTTGCTCTTCCGAAAACAATTGCAATCAGTTTAAGTTGATGTGATTAAGGAAAAACAAAACAAAACATAAAAAAACGTTTGACCCCTTCATTACATGGAGTCCATCAGCTTCAACTGACGCTGCAAAAATTCTAATTGCTTTCGTGCTGCTTCGTCAGGAATTGCAGCAAGCTGCTCTGGAGTCATCTTAGAGATTTGTTCGACATCTTCAGGGTCCATCCCTTCAATAATGGCCATCACTTGGGCAATCACATCAGCGGTTGGCTGATCTCCTGACGCTGAGGATGCCGATGTCGCAGCTGTTGTTGAGGCAGTTGCAGAAACACTGCCTGCCCGCACGACAGCGTCTTCTGGAAGATGGTCTATTGGCAGCTTCCCGGCATGCTGCAAGATCATGACCACAGCAACGGCAAGCTGCGGATTTGCTTCTAGTAGCGCTCGAGCATCTTCAGGGCGTTCAAGAACGAGAATTCGGAGTTGTTCAACTGCTTCGTACGCGTCAGAGATTGGGAGTTGCCTCAACGCACCTTCAATGCGCTGATCTCCAGGGAGAAACAGATTTTGGAAGCCTTTCTTAAATTCTAAGAGCGGCCCAGCAGACGCGTCTCCGCCCGCTGGTTGGCGAGCGCGTTTCCTCGAAGCAGCATTTGTCACCTTCATTTTCGTTTCACCGAAGAGATGGCCGTCAAGTTGTGAGATTGCCTCATCAGCACTCCGCCCGTCAACGTAGTCAACAAATCCACTCATAAACTCTTTTCCAGGAATGAGTGGCATGATCCTGAAACCAACGACATGACCAGCTTGACTAAACATTTTTCGAATGTCACGTTCCGAAACGCCAAGCGGAACACCGCTGAAGAAAACACTTTTTAGCCCATCACTCATTGTATTTCCTTTGCTGTTCTTAACGAAATCAAGTGGGGCAACGTATTAAATGATACTATCAAATCGAATAGCAAACCCACGCAGCATCTTGCCAACACAAATTTCTGCGACGAAGAGACATCTTTCGTAACGAATGGCGAATGAATCGTCAACAACAACAAAAAATGACGCTGAAAAACGATAAAGTAGATCCCGACGGGGATAATGACTATCATCGTTGAAAAGAGATGTCGATCAATTTTTCGGCACACGTATTTTCATCATTTTTTCTGTTTTGACACGGTATCTTCACCCGGAAACGGAGGTGAATGTCGGTGAGATCAAAGGTGGGGGAAAAAAAATCCGCTCCTTCACTTGCTTTTGCGGAATTGAGACGCCATGATGGAGCTTGTATTTAGAGATCAACCACTTTCGGTGAAGGCTCGTCGAAAACAGGCGCTTGGAGCATTTCGTCGTATTGATCTGGCTGTTCTTCTTCTGCAGCGGGACGAATGACTTCTTCAGCGATTTCGTCGAGGAGTGCCATTGCCATGCCCTCGGAGTCCCAGAACTTAGCTTGTGACATTTCGCTTTTTTCGTCTTCAGAATTTTCAATGTTAATGTTGAACGATGCGTTGACGCTGTCACTGTCGGAGGAGTGAGAGGTCGCTGTGGTGTTGTCGTCGTCGTCAATCCTTTGGGAGGTTACTACCAGCAGCCCACTTGGTGGATGCCGACCTCGAGGATCGAAGGACGATGCTAAGCGCCTGATGGTTAGTGCAAGTTCAATGAGATCCATCACTGCGCGCATTCCACTGGTTCCCATTACCATGAGATCGCATACTGCCGACGCGAGCATCAGTTGATCAAGCGCAGAAGCATGATCAACGGCGTAGGCAGTGTGCGACGATAATACAATGTGGGTAGCTTGCAGGATAGCACTCACAGCACTCAGTACCAACACAAGTAGCCCATGGACATTTCCGAAGAATGATGTGAAGGGGAACACGTTGAAACACAGGCCAAATTGTGCGGAATACATGACGGCAACAAAAATACTACACGAGCCGCAAACTAACGTCCCTGGGGTGCTTTGAGTTACCCCAACAAGTACACCAGCGACAAATAGAACAGCGGTATCGATGACAAAGTACCACAATAAGTGATATTCATGAAGCACGAGCGCTGCGTGGCGTTCCCAAGTAAAGGTAGCTGGTGACGGTGGTGCCGTGGTGAGCGTATGTCGATCAGTGGATTTGGAAGACTCCGATGAAGAAGAGGAGAACGAACATTTACGATCGACAACGAGATGCCAGTGACGCTGAATGGATGTCCAACGTGTCCACTGTCGAACGATCCACCATGTTTGCACCTGCGACGACGACACTCCTCCTCCGGGCGATGGAGAACGTTTCTGCACGTTTGGTGCCTCAGGGTGGACTTCAAGACGTCCTATCGAGCATCGCCACAAGAGCACAGGCGCACCAGTTACCGCCAGGGCTACCAACATTCCGATGACTCCGAGGGACATGTCGACGCTGTAAAAGACAGGGTCAGGCCCAGTGATCAGAACAATGCTTAATGCGATTGTCGTTGGTAGAGTCACAACAAGCACTGGCGTGAAGCACGATGGAAATGCGATCGTACGCATCGCGACGTACCACGGGGAGTTGGATGCGTATGCAGCGGAAGAGCAGACGCTAATCAACCAACACAGCAACACACCGGCTGTGAAGGAGGCAGCAATGACAACCATGTTGCCAGTCATCCCATCCCGTGATGCTTCAGCACTTTTGTTGTCATCATTGCCACAAGCGCTCGTTGGGATTTGAACGATTCCTTTGAGACCGTCGCTTCCGCACATTTGCATGCTTCTCATTGCAGCGACGCGCGCCACGCTGCTACTTGCGCCGGGTCCGCTGATGACAGAAACCCATTGAAGTGTTTCGACAGCTGTTGCGACAGCACCGACAAGGTCTCGAGTTCGACCTGGACAAGGTACACGCACCACTAGAGAAGACACGAAAGGTTCACCTGCTCTGTCGTGGCATGAAAGTGCGAGGTTGAGGTTCAATTGAGCGTCTGTGTACACGTTCAGACCGCCAGGAAGCCACGTTCCCCCGTCTCCACGGTGGGGTGGTGGCAGCAATAACTCGATGAGTGCAACGCCGTTGGCATCCAGGACGTGCTTCGTGCTGAAGCCAAGGGCAACGCCGTCAAGAGTGACAGAAGGAATCGTCCAGCACGAAGCTCCTCGCCCGTTCGCTAGACGAATGGTTGCACTAAACATCACGTCACCACTAGCAAGTGCGTCTCTTGTGACTGCAATTGTGGAAAGAGTCGCTCCTAGCGGTGTGGCGCTTCCAGAAGCGTACGATCGCAGCATGACAATATTTGGTGTCGAGTCGTGTTGCACAGAGCGCATGACCCAGTCTCCATGAAAAATCCAACAGTTGAACTCCCACAACCGCAATCGGTCTCCGACGCAGTGGAGGACAGGGAGTCGGTCACGTTTGTTGCAGGAGTGTTGACTGAATACGATGAGCTGTTTGTGTAAGTGAAGGTATTTATTGACGGAGAACCGGTGGGTTTGGTGAAGTTGTGCAGCGATGGCGTTGGCTCGAGGGTGTTACTTGAAGTTCTTAATTTTCAGCACCTTTCCGACGAAAACGAAGAGCTTCCGCATTCACTTTTCCAGGTAGCTCACTAACTCAACACACTTTACTGCGACACTCACCGAGAACTACCCCTCTCACTATCACTGACGCTAGGTTTGCAAGAACTTCACGATCTTCAGCCACTGCTGCTACGACAGCGACACCTCGAAGACCAACGCCTTACTGAGAGCGTTAGTGAGAAAGTACTCACATGAGTCTCGTTCACCGTCTGTGACAATGACAGCGTTTTCGCGGAAATTTGTCCAAGAGAGATAAAATACACATGCTGCTCCAAGGTGCCCACCACAAGCCCAAAG